>WAAG01086749.1:58345-104078 GCA_013390105.1 Tichodroma muraria | reverse complement strand
CCCCTCTTTCCCCCAACCATGCTGCTCACAGGACCTTCTATCATGTTTTTCCCCCTCTCTCCTCACTGCATTTTGCCCTTTCCTAAATACATTTCTCCAAAGGAAAATACATTCTTAAATAATAAATTCCTAGTAATTATAATATAAATAATTATTAAATTCTCATAAATTCTTAACAAACTGAATTAGTCAATAAATTATTCAGTACATTTCCCCAGCATCACTGACAAGCTCAGCTGTGCCCTTCCATGGAGCTGGTTGGAACCATGTGGAACCAGCCAGAAGCATCTGGAAGTGGCTGTGTCCTGCCCACTGGGGCAGGAGGATTGTCCTTTCAGTGGTGTCACTATTTCTCCTGGCTCAGGCTCCAGCAGTGGCTGGTGCCATCGACTGCCTGGAATGTGCAGCGATCCAGTGGGACTGGAGAACACGATATCACAAAGGCACCACAGCCTCACACCTCTGCCAGCATGGCTGGACTGGCTGCCAGGGAAGGCATGGACAGATCTGATGGGGAATCGCACCAAAAGTTCAAGTTTCACCTCAAACCCATCTCTGGTTGCTGTGCGACATCTCACAGGAGGCACTGAGACTCAAGTAGGAAAACCACAGCTTTTCTCCCCACCAGAGTCCCTGGTTCCAACTGTGGTTTCCCAATAAAAGCCCTTTGACAAGATGCCAGCATAGGGAGATGAATGTAAAAAACATTCCCTTCCATTTTCCACTGAAATGATTTAATTTTTGCTTCCTGCCTCATTATTTCCTCCCTGAATTCAGCCTTCACCTTGTGAGGGGGTCGAGTGATTTTGGCCAGCATTGCCTCGCCAAGGGATGTGGGGGGACAAGAACCCATGGACAGGGCAAGGGGCAGAAGGCTGTGCAGGGACACTGCTTTTTCACCCTGATTTCTGAAAAATACATTTAGTTTGAAGTCTGCTTGGACTGCCTGATTATCACATAATCCCAGGACTCCACATCCTGTGGCTTTCAACTTCTGGGCTGTCACCCCTTTGTTTAGCTCAGTCTTCCCTTAAAATAGCTGTGTTTAAATTGCTCAGGGAAAAGCTCTGATCCAGAATTTGCTTTTGTCACCCACTGTGTTTACAAGACCCAGAAATGTCAAGACTAATCTCAGTTCATGTTCCTTTTCAATACTGGGATTTTAGCTGTCATGTGGTGAAGGGATGTCCTGTCCCTCTCAGGGGGCACCCACCCTTGTTGGGATGGGACTCATATTCTCCCCAGCTGAATCCTCTTATCAGCCCTAATTCCAAGTGTCATCATCTGGGTGTGGGTGGTCCTGGGGGCTGTATTTCCTATTCTCCACTTATAAATGGAGGGTGAGGTAGATCTGTTTTACTCCTGTGCATACTCTGGGTTTGAGTTAGGGTTTTTAACATTAGATTTCTGTCCAGCTGCTTTGAAACTGTGACTGTGGTGCTTGGGGTGGGTTTTTTGGGAGGTTCTTTCCTTAAATTTGTGGTCTTTTTACCTTTGTTCAGGGTTTGAACTTGAATGTGTTTTGAGTGGAGCTTGACTGTCTTGGGTTCTCTTTGTGGACAGGGTTGTGAAAAGAAGCTAAAATAATAGTCACTGAGCTGAGCAGTGGTGAAACTTGGCATTATGAGTGAGTGGTCTGCTCAGGGGGTCCTGGGAGCTAAAATAATGATGGATGTGGGACTGTGAGCCTGGAAGCTGCCAGGCCAGGGAGGAAGAGTGTGGGTGTGTGGCACCAGGGAGCAGAGCAGGATCCAGCCCTCACTGTCTGGGTGACAGGGGAAGCCATGGAGGAAGCTGATG
The DNA here is from genome assembly GCA_013390105.1 of Tichodroma muraria. Taxonomy (NCBI): domain Eukaryota; kingdom Metazoa; phylum Chordata; class Aves; order Passeriformes; family Sittidae; genus Tichodroma; species Tichodroma muraria. The sequence continues at coordinate 102,278 of WAAG01086749.1, read as the reverse complement.
ATGGAAGCCAAAGCTGCTCCTGACTCCCCTGTTGGATGCTGCCATCATCCCAAGTGAGAAAGAGCTTGATTTGACTGGAGAGACACCACACTGAATAAACCAGAGCAGTGCATGTGGGCTCTTGAATGTGGTGCATTTGCCCACTTTGCTGTGGTGTTTTGTTGTTTTTTCTTCTGATCGGGGGAAAATGTTAATAAAGTGTAAAAAGACCATTAGGATTAAAAGTGGGGGCTGGCTGCCTCTTTTAACAAGATGGCCTGCTCCTGGTTCTCCTTCCTGCTTCTGACTTCCACTCCAGGGGGGAACAGAGCTGTGGTGTGTAAGGATGGGTTTGAGCCCTTCCAGTCTTTTTCTGTTGTGCTCAAGTTTGTGCAGCCCTTGTATTCACAAGTTCCTTGTGGTTAACTCCTGGTTGAACTCGGTGTAAATAGACTCAGTGTTTTTTGAAAAAACAGGAGAAAGTTTGGCTTTGGGATTGTTTTTCTAGTTTCATGTAGCACAGCCAGGTGGGAATTGCATGCTCTGCCAGGTATAGCTACCTGCTTTAATCCCTGACTTAACAAATCCTGAAGTTCCTGGCAGGGTGTTTGGAAATATTTTAGTAATTCTGCAAAACCCAGCTGTGCCTCAGACTTTACAAATGGTAACACTTGGAAAACAGTGTCTGAGATGGATAACCATGGAGTATGTTCTGATACCAGGAAGATTTGTGTGTAGATACTTCGTGTGATATGGGACAGAAAAGGATGTTACAAATGTTCAAGACCAATGTTGGACAGGGCTTTGAGCAGCTGGGTCCAGTGGAAGGTGTCTCTGTTCAATACAGGGGGTCTGGAAAGGGATGAGCTTTAAGGTCCCTCCCAACCCAAACCATTCTGTGATTCTATGAAACTCCCTAAAACTGGTAAGTGCTTCAATTCTTCTGTTTCTTGCAATACCTGTGGTGTTATCACAGTTACTCTGAGCTATGCCCACATCACGACTGCCCAACAAACCTGTAATCATAGGTTAGCTGTAGTTCAGCAATCAGCTGTCTGGATTTTATTATACTTAATTATATTCTAGTAGAAACATCTCAATTCTGAGCTTTCAGAGCATCATTTAGACAACTTAAGCTTCTTACAGTAGACCATGAGAAGGGGTGGTTTGGCAGTCCCTTCCAACAGGATTTGGCAGACCTTGAACATACACTGAAGTATTTGGGTTTGGATGCAAAGCAGATAATGGTGTCAGGTGTTACAGCTTGTCTGGGAGGTGTGGGATCTATTTTCTAGCCTCACCTAGGAGTCTTTTGGCAAATTCCTTATTGCTTTAGGATGCCTGTGGTCATTCCCACAGCATGTTACAGTGTCCTGGGTTGATGTTGAATTGTATCCCCATTTGTCTGTTTAGCTCAGAAATAAGTTTTGCACCTTTAAAACTGGATCTGGGAGTGAAGGGGGGAGAAGGAGAAGCAGTGGAATGTCTGAGGCCGTTGCTTTCAAAACATGAAGATAAGAGTTTTCAGCTTTCCTACGCACACGGCCTGCGTTGTCTGCAGCACGGGCGGCGGGAGAGCTCTCCTTTGCTTTTTGTTAGTTTTTGGCTAGCTGAAGCAGAGAAGTTCCCAGGACTGTGGTTTTTTTCCTTTTTCTTGGAACTGTTTGAAGCTGCTCTGGACTGAAACTCAGAGGAGCACCAGGAGCTCACACCTGTGGCCCTGGGCCCAGCCTGGCCCCGGCATTTCCCAGGGACTGACCCAGACTGAGTGAGCAGAGCTGCGACCACGGGAGAGACTTTCTGAATTCGTCATCTCTTCGGAGCGGCGAGAGGTTTTGTTGTTTGGTATTGTTCATTTGTTCTGCTGGGGAGTGCTTTGCCTGTTAAATAAATGGGTTTTTTCCCACTTCTCTCCAAGAAATTCTTTTCCCAAACCAGCTGGGGGAGAGGCTGTTTTAATTTGTTTTCTGGAGGAACCCCTTTGGAGGTTTTCTCCCAAATTTGCCCTAAACCAGGACATACAGCTGGGAGTTTGAGCAGGGCAATGGAAAGAGACTTCTTCCAAACAGAAGATTACTGAGGAGGGTTTTTGGGTTAAACCTCTGTTGTCACTCATCAGGGCTGGGCATGGAAGATAGGAGATTTTGAAGAAAAAACCTGAACAAACATGTCTTTGAGAACAGGACTTTGGGGATTAAGCAGTTAATACCTCTCCATAACCACTATGTGCTCTGGTTTGCTGACACCTGGTTTGCTACCACTGCCTCCTGATGGCTGAGAAATGGAAAGAGCTTAAACTTCGCTCTGTCTTCTAAATTTGTGATAGAAATTGCCTTTGTGTGACTTTCCATACTGCAGGACAGTTCTTGGGGCTCTGCTTGGTGGCAGGAAAACAGAGTTAAGTGTAGTTATGCAGGGCTGTGGTATACAATCAGCTACTGGAATCCCCAGTACTGATCTGAGTCTGGGCTTTCAAATGCCACTGTGTGACTTTCAGGAGCTGCTGTCCGTTAGGCATCTAAGGATTTGTTTGCAATCACTTGCTGGAAACTGCACTTTGTTAATTACACGTGAAAACCAAGGAACCACGGACTGACTCCAGCAAGACTGAAATAGTCGAGAGCCTTTCTTACCTCAGTGATGTGCTGGGCTGGGTTGGGAGAAATACTGAGTTACTTCTGTCTGGAGAGAATGACTGAAGCTTTCCTTGTTTCCCCAATTTGCCTTGGCATTCCTGCTCATGGTTCAGCTGGACAGACTGACGCTGGGGTGCCTGGCTGGGGGTGAAGGAGCCTCACTGTGCAGATTTTGAGGCTACAGATTATGCTCCTTGCTCAAGTTTCATGTGTTTGTGCTCACCAGGTAGTTGGAAATGTCTTCCCTGGCTTTGGTCTGGAGAAGCACTCAAAATCCTGCTGCTTTTTGCTGGGTATTCCACTAAAGGAGATGCCTGGCAGGGAAATGCCTTCAGGTCAGAGACAAGCGGCTGAGTCAGGACACCCAGGGCGTCTTTGGCTTGTGCTGGAGACTGAGAGGGAGAAAATATTGTTTAAGGCAAGGAGTTGGGAGATTAAGGCTCTGCTCTGCAGTGTCTCATTAGCTTGTGAAGCTTCAGGCTATTCCTTACCTGTTCTGTGCACGCCAGGCTCTAAACCAAACGGGATGAACAATTCATGCCACGCTGCTTGTGTGGCTGAGTCCATAAGCAGAATGAGGTGTGGATCAGCAGGCAATTGTGTGCTCAGAAAGCGTGAAGAGCTGTTCAGCGTCTGCACCAGCAGTCCCAGGACCACTGAACTCCCTCCTGTGTCAGTGTTTTAAAGGTCTCTGCTTAGTTTATTTGGAATGCTGGTGTGTGCCTATCTGAGCTCTTGAGTTTAATTCAAGTGCTACAGCAAGAGTTTAGAATAATCATGGTATTTTAACAGCTCCGACAAACAAATCAGCCTTGTGGACGCTGAGTGCCATCTACAGCACTGTGACTGGTTGAGACAGCTTCAGTTACAGCGCTACAGCAGGTTGATTTTTCTTGGTACACAAGGCTAAAGAGGATGTTGCTTGCTTCCTTTTCTTATGGGGAAACAAACTTATTGGATGGAGTGGGAAGGGATGAGTCTCCAGCTGGCAGCTGGTGTGAAGCATGCACTGAGGGGTGGGAAGTAAGGCTCGTTGTGATTATGCTTTGTGCTATTTGAAAACTGGGCTGCTGCTTGAAAGCTGGCCCATGGCAACACCTGTGGGGTGGGCTGGAGGAGCTGGGATGCCCTGCTCGGAGGAGGAAGGTGGGAGGAGGCTTCATGTGATGATTGTTGACTCCTTTGATGCTGCTGCTCTTTCTCCAATAGCTTTCACTCCACAGCAGCTTTTGAATGCTAGGAGAAAGCTTGGCACTATATAACACTTGCAACTCCCTAAATATCCTCTTTGGTCTCCCTATCTCCTGTGTGTGTGGCTTCAGCAGCCAAGCTGGGAGCCTGGTGGGGCTGATACGATGCCCAGAAAGTCTTTGATCCCAAATGCCCCACTGCTTGTGGGATCCTGCAGAGCACCCTGTCTTTGGGGCCATTAAAGAGATGTTAAAGACTCTGAGCCCTGCATAGGGCTGGCCTTGACTTGACACTTCCCAGCCAAGTGCTGCTTCTTGCATTTGAAGCTGTACATGACTTTCAGAGCCTACACCAAGGCCGTTTTGTGGCTGTAACTCCCTTTTGTTTTAAACTTATAACCTGAGAATTTTCTCTTGAATGTGTACATGGTATTTTGTGTGATTGGGTTCCATCTGGAGTAAAAAGGCAGGTTTGTAGGAGTGGTGTAGAACTGTGTAAATTGAAAATCACTCAGTGCCTGAGGGCTGTTATCTTTCTTCTAGTCACGTATGGGGCTGGGTGCAGATTGTAAAGGCACTGTCTGCTTTTTGCTCTTCAACAAGGCTTTATGCTGAAGGATAGAGTAATTTTCACACAACACAGAAAAGGTGTTTTTTTTTAGTCCTCTAAAACCACATTGGCAGCAGATGTGTTAGAGCACTTGGGGGAGTTATGGAATCCAGTCTGTGTGTGCAGCAGCCTGGGACATTTGGATGAATATTGCTGCAATGTGGCAGCTCCTGCCCCATGTGCAGGGACTGTTCCATAAATCTTTCCCAATAATCAAGCTGCTTTCCCCCCTCTTCTCCCATAAATTTGTTGCTAAAAATTGAACTGATTTGAAAACCTGCATCCATGCTGGGCCCTACTGCCTATGCTTGTCTCAGAAGTTGGTAGAGCTCCTGGCTGTTCTGGGGAGTAGTTTATATCCTGACAGCTGCTGCTGCTGGGCATCTTGGGGGCACTGAGCTTCACAAGAGCAGTTGGGTGCAAGGGCTGTGCTCTCACTGCAAACCTCTGCACACTCGAGCTGTGCTTCACATGTGGCTCCAGAGCAGCTCTCATTGGTATGCAGCTAAATTAATGTTCTTATTTAATTTATTTCAGTTGGGAGCACAGAGAACAGGTGTCAGGAATCTCTTAATGTCCATCAATGACATTTTAAAAGGTGTGCTCAGGCTGAACTTGGGGGACAGGCAGTGATGCAATCTTTGTATGTAATGCTCTGAACAGCAACTTGGAAAAGTGAGGGTGATGCCACTGAAGTGAACAGCCATGATTTTTCTGAAAGCCTCATTTTCCTTTTATCAAGCATTGCTGGGAGCTGTCAGTAGCTGTAGGGATGGGTAGATTTAATCAAGAAGCTGTTCCAGCAGAAATGGCTGTACAGTGTCAACTCGAGCCAGGTATAATTTTATCCTAATGCAACTGGAGAGACTTTTCGTATTTTTCCTTGGTGCTCTCCTGAAAGGAGATGGAATTTATGCTGAAATACCTGGCAGCAAGCTGCCCTGTATGCAGGGGGACAGCATGAGGATGGAGTTCAGTTGGAATTGATCTGCAATGTGTGTGAGCAGTGATCCCACCAGCCCAGCAGGATTTGGGATGGGACCAAGCAAAGTTAAGCCCTTTGGCTACACCTACACATCCAGAGGTAACCCTGGATACAGAAACCCTTCTGTTATCAGTGTGCAATGCTGTAACAGGATGCCTGCCCTGGCTGATAGTACCAGAGTGCAACGCTGCTGTGGAATGGGTGAAATGCAGGAGCTTCCAAAGGGGGGAAGGATGGGGAAAGTCTCCCTGATTTTGCTGCTGGGTGGGAAGGAGGATTGGTTTTGGGGTGGGAGGCAAGGACAGGGAGGTGATCTGTTCCCCCCTTTGGGTCAGAAATGCTAAAGTGACTCCTACAACTTTAGTATCAGGGGTTTTTAAAAGGATACTGAAAGCTTGGAAGGCATGTGGAGGGAAATGCCCTGGAGGGAAGGAATGCAAGAACTCAGTCTCCTTAGTCCTTATCAAATGAAGGACTGGGTGACTTAATTACACTTAAGTACTTTTCCAGATAACAAAGACCGCTTTAATCCTGCAAAAAAAGTCACAATGAGAGCTTGTCTGAAGGATAAAATCAGACCAATTGCAACTAGAAATACTGTGCAATCTAGTAATGACTTCCACCTCAAAGGGGGAAATTCTGTCTCCTGGTGGGATGGNCAGCATGAATTGTCCAGCCTTGTCTTGCATATTGACTAAACCAAGCACCTGATTTGACTGAAAAAGACAGTCACTGGAGTGGTCAGGTGGGAAGGGATGTGTTTCCCACCATGGAATGAGGGCAGTGGGCTCTGCTTTCAGCACTGTGAGGCTGCAGGGTCCAAGTTCTGGGGTTTTGGAGATCTGCCCAACATCTTTGTACTGGCTGTGACAAAGCAGAGAGGTGGGGTGATGGTTCTGCCTTGGTTTCAACATCCACAAACTGGCGTCCTGAGCGTGTTCAGTGAGCCAGAGGTAGACCTGGTGTTCCCTGGTGCCGAGCTTGCTAGAGGCAGTGGGTGGAAAGTAGCCTGTGCTCATATGAGAGCAGAAAAATTGCTTCTGCTGGCTCTGTTTTTGCACTTTTAATGCTGCTGTTGGCATTAGAAGGGCATTGTATACAGATTATTCATGTACTGTGAATAACTCCAGAGTGCTGTGTGCTGGAACTTGCTTTCAGTTGCACCCAGCACTTCAGCTATGCTGAAGCCAAGGGAGCTGTGCTGACAGATCTGAGAAAAGTCAGAATTTGATATTAAATAAATCTGCATCTGTTTCCAAAGCATGGCTATAGAACAGGAACAGCGTGATCCCTGCTGCTGGCATAATTCCGTTTAAATGATGTATCTACAGATGGAAAAGCTACTGGTGCATCTGCCTAGTGGTGTAGAGAGAAATGGAGCATCAGGCTTAGAACACCTGTAATATAAGTTTTTATCTTTTCTTTGTGGACTGGAGATGGAAGCTTTGTGGGTCAAGCAGTTCTTCTGCTGCAAGGAGGTAAGAGGGATTCCAAGGAGGGTACAGGAGCCTGGAAGAGTCACCTAAAATTCTGCTTCCCCTGTGCTTGCCCGGATGCTGGAGAGACACCAGATCTGAGCCCTGTGTGTAGGGGTGAAATGGGATGGTGCAGCACTCACCACTCTGGGATGGAAAACCTCCAGGGAAGCTTTGCTCTTGAGGAGATCCATTTGCAAGAAAATGGAATGCCTTTCTCTGGCATTGGAAATTCCACCTGCAAATGCAGCCCTGGGGTTGAAGGCTGCTTGGTTCCTCTTTCAGCTCTAGCAAGGCTCCAGAAATCTGATGGTGCCTTTGAGGAAGGATCCTTGTTTAATTAAGCTGTAACTGTTGGGAGGCCAGTGAGTAATTTCCTTTGTTAGCTGCTGCCTTGCTTGGGGAACAGCTCGCCTTGTAATTAATGAAACCTCTCCCTTCTGCGGTGCATGGAAAACTGTCTGGAGATTAATGAAGGCCCAGACTCTTCCAGAGGTGCCCTTGCTGCTTAGGTACACCAAAGATGCAATTGGTTTTTGTGGGGAACAGACCGCCTAGCAGCAAAGTATCCAGCTCCCAGAAAAGCAGGTAAATAAACTGGATGTGTCAGCCCAAAGGGTAAATAATTCCTAGGGGAGAACAGAGATGTCTCCAGGAGGTGTTGGAGGCCCAGGAGCAGGATTGCAGGACTGGGATCTCCCCATGTGTTCAGCTTTGAGTGTAGCTGGGTCCTAGTGCTGCTGAGCTGCCCCTTTGCACAGCATGTGTGGCTGTCTCGATCTACTTGTGACAACTTGTGTATAACTGAAAATCAGAGCACACCCGCCCACTGCAGGTGGTGTTAAAGAGCAAGAAACCTCACACAGGGTCACAGGGGGAAGAGACAAAGGTTCCAGTGTTGCAAGGTGAGGCTGAAACTCCCCACAGCGGGATGGAGAGCCCAGCTGGAACCCTGGGCAGTCTCTGTGATCCCCATGGTGATGGGCCTGTAGTTCCAGCTGTGCAACCTGATGCTGATAAGGATTAAGTGCTACAGACACGTTGACTTCGAGTGTGGAGCATGGAAAGCTCCTCTCTTTCATCGCTAATAATTCTCCAACCTAATTCCTCTTTCTCTGTACAAACCAACACGTTTCCCAGCAGCTGCCTGCTAAATCCCAAGCAAGTTTTGTAATTGGCCCCATTTCCCTGCAAGCTCTGCCACAGCAAAGAAGATTTTGTCTTTTCATTCCTCAGGAAAGTTTTCTTTCTCAATGAACAATGAACATTTTTCATTCTGCCTTCAGTCCTTCAGGGTGTAGCTTATGGGGCTTTCTGGGGCTGGAAGGAACAGTTTATCTCTGCTCCACAGACTGCATTGTTAAATTCCTGATAATGCAGATAATCAAGAATCATAAATATTAATTTGAGCTTCCCACATTTCCTTTTTGGATTTTGTAGGCAGAACTGCATTTGGGGTCCTTGCTGGCTTGCTGGGATAGTTCCCTTTGGGTTAAGGAGAAATTGAGACCATTGGATGCTGTCAGGGACTGCTGGACAGCAGGGGTCAGGGGTTTTGGACAAATCCTGATTCTCTGGTGGAGAGACCATATACACAGCAAATCCCCTTCCCAAGACTGTCCAGTGCATCAGGGGCCTGCTGCTGCCAAAAAACTGCATTTGGGAGTTAAAGGGAAAGAATGTGATGAAAATCCTGCAGTTGTGGGCTGCAGTGGCTGCAGGACTTCAATGTTGGCCTGTTTTCATCCTGGAGAAGGATCCTGGTCACCCTGATGTGCCTCTGAATGTGTTGTCAAAGGCAGCTGCATCTCTGTGCTTCCTCTGCCTGCCTGCAAAATCTGTCTCAGGACAAGAATTTACTGGAAAACAGTGAAGAGTGATGGATCTAACCCTACTGCAACTTTAGACAAGTGAGGCTTGCTGCCAGGATCCTGTTTGCTGGGATGGGATGTGTAAATGGGGGCTGCAGGCACCTGTGCCAGGCAAACATGCTGCTTTTTCTTGGTGCATCCCTTGCAGGCAAGGGTACAGCCCTGTGAGAGATCCTTCCCTTACCTTGGAGTGCCAGGGGCTCCTGGTTTTCCCTGGCAGCTCTCCGTGGCTGAGTGCCCAGGGAACACAGTGTCAGGTAAGAGCATCTCCTCCTGGGAGCCAGAAGGCTCACTCTGGATAAATTTGCCATATCAGCCCTTGTGTTGCTGAGCAACTCTGTGGGCAGCTGGTGGTGAAGGAAGGGGGTGTGAATTAGGGAAGGATCCACATCTGTTGGCTCTGATCAAAGCCCTGGGTGCAGACTGCAGCCTGGTTTGGCCACTTGTCTTAACCTGAGCCCTGGATGAGTGTTCACAGATTCCATCCAACAGTGTTTGCATTTGTTCCTAAGCTTTGCTCATGGTAATAAATCCCAGATCCTTTGGCAAATGGAATCTCACTTGGGAATCTGTGAGAATGTTAACATTGATGGGCTGAGGTGTTCTGCTGTCTCCCAGCTTCCTTCAGCTCTGCAGGGTGGTGCCCCCTTTCCTCAGCCCATTTTGGGATCGTGTCCAAGGTGGTGAGAAGCTTTCTCTGCCTCTGCCTCTTGGACTGCCTATCCCAGCAGTGCTGGTGCTGTGCTGGCAGGGAGTCCTTGGGCTGCCAAAGAAGAGTGTCCTGGGGTGGGAGTGCTGCTGCTGTGGAGCAGCAGAAGTCACCTGGACATCCCACAGGTGGGCCCTGAGGGTGACAAACTGCTCTCCAAGGCCTGAGCCCTTCTACAGTGAAAAAATAACTTCTAAACTTGCCTTCTTTCCCGTTTGTCCTGTCTTAGGAAAGATAACACACTTGGGCTTGCTATTCTAAAGCCATTTCTAGCCTTGGGTGCCCCACAGCTTTGGACTTTAATAATTAAGCTGAAAATCTAGTTCCTCTGAAGGGAGGTTCCCAAACAGAACCAAAGCCTGGCACTGCTGGGCAGTGAAGCTTCCAAAAGCAAAGGGGAGTTTCTCCATGGGTTTGTGCAAGTTAGACTGAGGTCAGAAACTCACCTGTCACTGCTCTGCCTCTGTCAGAAAGGAGTCACCTGGGGCAGCCAGTGTGGTGGCAAGAGGCTGGTTCAGACCTTCCCTGGTGAGGGTGAGAGGGGCATGCTGTGTGTCAGTGCTCATGAGAGAACCCAGCTGTTCCCTGGCTGGGGGTGTGACTCAGCTGGAATCTCTTGCTTGTGTGCCCCAGGGTCCCAGGGGCATTCACCCTGCCCCAGGCCTGGGATCAGCAGGTCAATGAGATCTTGCTGCATCCAAAGTTTGCTGCAAGGGAAGAGCTGTCAGAAGGGAATAACTTGGCAGGACTGGTTGAGAAGTGATGAAAAGAAAAAAAAAAAAGTGATGAAAAAGAAAAAAAAAAGAGAAGCCTCTGAAATGCAGGCTTGTGTCAGCCAGAGAGCTTCATCTGCTGCAGCCTCCCTGTGGTTTGAAGGTCAATCATCTTTAGATCTGTTCATGCTGATTCTCACTAGAGGGGCTGGGGCTGTCCTGACCCGTGGCTCATCTCCCAGATCTGCTGTCCCAGCACTACCTGCAAGAAATCCCAGCAGCTTCCACAGTAATTTGTCAGTCCCTGAAAATCCTGCGTTGGTTGTTGGTCTTACATGTTGCTACTGAAGGCTGTTTTGAGTGTTTCTAAGTGTTTTGGCCTCTGGTTTTGTTTGCCACCCACTCCCCTGACCTGCTTTGCACTGTGACTTTCTTCTCCTGGCTGCAGCCTGCAGTTCCCCAACATCAGTCTCCATTAGGTGACACCTCTTTACCAACATTTACATGCTCAATGTACAATCAGTTAATTGCTGTGCAATTTCTCACCCAGGTGATTTATTACAAGCTCAACCAGTCACAGGCTATAATAATTAATCTGCAAATTGAGCTTGCCTTTAAATTAAGCCATACTTTATAGTAGCATGATGGGTAAATGCCAGCTCTTTGGATGAAGAGGGCAGTGTCACTTCTCCCACCAAAACAAACCATGGTGGCTTTAATGTGGCTTTCACGTGTCACATCATCCCCAAGCACTGGGAAGCCTCAGCGAAGATTAATCTTGGAGTACTGAGAACAAAGGGTGAGTTCATTCAATTTGTTGGGAGCCATCAGCACCAGAAAGCAACTTGCCATGTGAAGCAGAGCAGCTCACACACCAGGCTGAAAACTAATCCTAATCTCAAACTTTGCCTGTAATCATCTGATGTTGGACTTGACTTAAAATATCTTGAGAATAAGGGAAAAAGATTTCATTTTTCCTTGTTTCGCAGCTTCCACAGGGCTGCATCTCTCTGATCCAGCTGAGAGAGTCAATAGATCTCAAATGAGTAATGCTTGGTATAAATTCCTCAGTAAATACCAAATGCCTTTTTGGTTTTCTGCATCTTTTAAGACTTGGAGAGGAAACTACTGTTACGTGGGTGGGTCCATCATTTAAAGAGGACAAAACTGCTGGGAACCAGTGGTGAGTGGTGTCAGCAGCTGGAAGTTCAGTGTTTCTGTAGAAACAGCCCTTCCTATGCCATGTGTGGTTGATCTAAACTTTAAACTCTTCCTACCTTTCCTTTTATTTGATTTCCCCTTAAATGAATACTTCCAGAGATGCTTATTAATCCATCTGCATTTGAGCAGGGGGTCCCAGGGATGTCTTTGGTGCTGAGCACTGGCCATATTGGTTCTCTCCCCACAGCAGTCCCACTGTGGTGGGTGTCCCCTCCTTCTCCCTGCAGCTGGGAGCCCAGCTCCCACCCATTCATTCATTATTCCTTTTCATTCCCTGCTCGTTTGTTCGCATCCTCTGCAGCGTGGGGAGAAAATTGCAATCCTGAAAACAAATAGGAATTCATCTTCTCTTTGGAAATAAAAGCTGCTCCATTTGAATAGTTAGTTCTCTTTGAGGTTTGCCTGTGTACAGATGAGGCTGAGGTCTCCTGTAATGGAGTAGAAGCCTTGGTGCTGGGCAGGGACAAAGCAGGGAATCCATCCCTCTTCCTTTTGTATCACTCTGTCCCTGTGCCTCTGGTGCTGAAGGGGATAAGATGTATTTTCCAGGGCAGATAGGTCAGTTTTAATGAGATGCCTCTGTGCTGCTCTGGCCTCCAGTACACATGATTAAAGCAAAGAGATTTGCTGATTAGTTCGGGTTTTTCTGAAGGCTGCGAAGGTTTTGTGTAGCTCCTGCTGTGATGTTTGTTCCAGCCTGTGCTCAGGGGAGGTGCTGGGCTCTGGGTCCATATGATTGCAAATTTGCCTGCCAGGACAGTAACCATTTTCCTGACTGTGCGGGAGCCCTGACAGCTTTGGAGGGGCCAGGATCCAAACCCAAGAAGCTGCTTCCCTCCTAGAGGCATGGGAGAGGCTTCTTGGATTCCTGGGAGGAGAAGATGGCAGTGGCATCTCTTTGTCTGCTGCCTCATTTCCTCTGATCCCTTCTCTTAGACTTGTCCTTATGGAAATCACAAGCTTCACCTGTAACTTTGCTGGAAGAGCAGATTTAATTCCAAATAAAAGAGACGCTGGAGCTCAGCCTGCCCAGCTTCCCATCACAACTGGGCTGGGTCCCAGTGTGTGTCCATGGCTCAACAGGGTTTTCCTGAGCCAGGTGAGCCACTGTGACCTGAGCAAGGATGACTGTGAGCCCAAAGCTCCTGCTCTGTGATGGGGACATGGCTCCCTGGGGGCAAGGGACTCTGAGTCAGGCTCCTGGTGTGGTGGGTGATGGTTTGGGGAACTTGCTTTGTTGCTTATGTGTGAGTGGAGGTTGATTTATTTTTTTCCTCACAGAAAAGTGGAATGATTCTGTTGCGGAAGTGGAATGGCATAAGTCTTCCCAGTTGGATGTGAACAAGCTGTTTAGCTCCTGCAGACCATTAAGTATCCTTAAAATGTAAGTTTCCCAATTTACAGAGATGTTGAGGTACTCAGGAAGTGGTTGCTACCTTCTGAAGTGTCTCAGTTTAAAGTGAGCAGATCCCTGAATGGCTTCTCCCTGTTTCATACAAGGAATTTCTTTTCCATCTTGAATAGCCTGTTTCCTGAAAGAAAAGCTTGTGATAGTAATGAACTCTGGAAACTGCTTATCTGCCTTTTGAAATAAAAATGCTTTTGGCCTGGAAGCCAAATGATATCTTGCACTTAGCAAAAATAACTAAAACATACTCCATCTCACATGTCATCTGCTCACAAAACTGGTCTTGATCGACCTACAAAGCTCTAATTGTTTACTGTGTGACTGGCAGGGTTTAGTTAGTATCAGTTTCTGGAGCGCAATACAGGGAATTAAATCTTGCAAAGTGAGCTCAGGAGTCTTTGCTTTGGATGAGCCCATTTTACCCTCATCCTGTCCAAGTGAAATAGTGCTGTTACTACCCTAGGATGTAGCTTGCCTAATGGGATAAGGGATCCTGTTACCCAGTGCTGGCAGTCCTTTGCTGCCTTCATCCTCCAGTGTGCTTGGAGGTGCTGGTGCTGTGCTGATAATTTTGCCTGCCAGTCTGGGAACAGTTTGTCTATCACAGTGTCAGAGAGGAAAAACCTCTAGAACCCTGTCCCACATTGCTGTCAGGGATGTGCTGGAGAGTCACCACTTCATGGTGACAGAGCCACTGTGACCCCCAAAGGTGCCATGAGCTACTGCCTGCCTGCACAGCTGATGGGAAGAGCACTTCTGGCTTTTTCCTCAGTCAAAACTTCTTGGGTTTGCTTTTTGCCTCTTGAGTTCTCTGCAGGCAGAAGTGAGAATCTCCAGATTGATCTGAATGGGTAAAGTGAGCTGTTGTGAGCACCCAAAGCAGGGTTCCTTCTGGAGGATGCAGCACATGGGCCTGGGCTGGCCTCAGCAGCAAAAGGCATCCCCGGAGTTGTGCATTGCTCTGCCAGCTGGAGGCTAAAGCTCCTCCAAGCCTCACTGCTCTGCCTGATTCATGCCTTTGGACTCTGCATCTTGCTCCTGCTCCTCACCACTGCTTAAGACAACAGCCCCCTGCTCTGCAACCACGGCCAGTAAATCAGGGGGAAAGTGCCATTTCTTGTTTAGAAAACACTAGCTGCATAAAAATACCTCTGTCCCTGCGACCCAGACAGTGAATGGAGGAGCTGTGGGCTGCAGGGGCCCAGCTGGCTGCCAGAGTGACCGTGCATCAAGGCTGGTTCATGTGCAAGGCTTGGTGCTGGTGGATGGCTGGTGACTCACACCTGAGTCATGAGAATTCTGGCTGCAGGGAAGTGTTTCCCCCCATTTGGAGCATGGGGAGAGGGCTGAATTGAACTTTAAATTTTCAATCACTTGGGCATCCTTTCACAGAGGTCTCAGCAAGTGCTGCTGAAAGTTATCCAATATCCTTGTGTGGCTGCTCAGCAAACTAGGGACTGGCCTGGGTTGGGTTCAGCATGTGCTAATTAATATTTAGCTTTAAGCACTACACAAATGCAGCTCTGTTGCCCAATCTGTAATGCAGGATGACCTGGTCTTGCTCAGCTGTGAAGGACTTTCCAGTTTTGCAGCTCTTTGAGGATAAAGAACATGAAAGGTTGAGCTTTAATTGTGCCTTTAAGTGAATTTAAGTCTCTTGAAAAAGCTGCAGGTTGAAGTAGAGATTTGGGAGGATGAAGTGCCTTGCTGCAGGGACAGCTGGTTTGGCAGGCTGGGGCTTGGGGTGTGTACAGAGGGATCAGAGCTTGTTGCCTTCTTGCAAGGTTAAAATTGGATGAGGAGCTACAGCTGGGCGGGGTCTTTATTTCAGCTGGAAGGCTGAAATAGCTGCTGAGGCTATCTCCCTCCACTGGTCTGCGACAGCACTGCCGGGCTGCTTTTCCTCCCCCACTTTAACTCACAAGAGAAATTAATTTCTGGAGCTGTTGCTTGCTGTTTCTTCTGAGAAGTGGAGAAATGTTAATGGGAAAATACAACATTTCCCTTCACCTGTCCTCTTAATTTCGAGTTAAAATGCATTTAGGCTCCTGGGAGGAAGAGCCTCTGCTGTGGTAGTCTGTCTTGGTATTTAATTTAATGCAGTTTCATGGCCTGTCTCAAAAGGTCTTATTAACAAGGTGGGTGTGAATTCAGTGTGAAGGCACTCAAGCAGCACTGCCTCCAGCAGCAGCGTGCCTGGCTGTGTGGCCCTAGTCCTGGTCTAGCTGTCTGGTTTGATTTTTAGCTGCTGCTGCCTTGTTCTTCAGAGGCAGCTTCCCTCTCGAGATGGAGGAAATTATAGGAGCTCCTGGGGAGAGATTTGTCATGCCCAGCACATACCCCACCAATGCTGAACCTGTTATGGCAGAGTCGAGTTGCCAGAGGGTTAAAATCCCATCACACCAGCACCAAGAGTCAAGGAAGAGAGCCCAAAATGAGTGGTGAATGGGTGGGAGAGACCCCACAGGCACCCTCCAGGTATATGGACAGCTGGGAACCTGCTGTTATTTATCCTGGTAGCCCCTGAAAGGCTGATTTCCTGCACTGTGGAGGAGGAAGGATGCTTTGGGTTGTAGTTGGTGTCAAGGCTGATGTTCCTGAATCCTTGGGGTCTGCAGCACTGCAAGCATTAACTGGAACAAGTCATGTATTGATACCGTAGTCATGCCCAAAAGGCCAGAACGGGGGATCCAGGATGGGAATTACTGTGTCTGACACACCAATAAGATTAATTATCCTCTGGGCTCCCAGCTTTTGCTGTTTAGGTAAAGGAGAGGAGGGGAAAAAAACAAACCCCAGGTGTCTGTATTAGAACCATCAAATGTGCAGAGGCTGCTTCTTGGGCAGGGTGGGGGCACCTGGCACTGAGGTGAGCTCACACAGCCCTTCTTGTGGAGATGAGCTGCCTCCCAGTCAGGGAAGAAGAGCCCCGGCTCGCTGTGTGGATGCACAGGGGCTGTCACTGGCAGGGGATCCAGAGCCAGGCTGGGGAACACTTCAGCTGTGGGCTGGAGGTGTGGGAAGCAGTGTGACCAAACCCCAGCATCTCACAGCTGTGTTTGCTAATTCCAACAGAAATGGCCCTTTGCTACCCTGGCTTTGTGTGAAGCCCCAGCTTCTGAGAAGAGCTTAAAATTGATAACAGCATCCAAAGGGGGTTCTGTTCTCTCCTGTAATGACTCACTGGTGCAGCCACGGGCTCACTGCTGTGTGCTGCTCTGCCTAAAAGGATAGTTAATATGCTCTGTGCAGGCACTACTTGTTTGCATCCCTTACCCACTTTGTTATTGATGTAACTGCACCCAGCTGCAAATTAATTGGGACTTCATTGTCCCAGAGCAAATTGCTTGCAGATGTGTCATAAATTCGAAGACAGCGAACTAGACTGGGGTGGTGCTGGGTGTGCTCTACACCACTCTGCATCAAACTGATTGGTAGTGCTGGGAGGGAAGGAGGGAGGTGTGCTCCAGAGCAAAGTTATCCCAGCCCTGGGTGCCTACAGCCTTGCTCAGGGAGCCTGAGAGGAAGTAAAAATAGGAAGAGGGTGGTGGTGGCTAAGATTAGAAATGAACAGCTCTTTGTGGAAGTATCTTAGTGCCATTTGTCATCTCTTTCTGCTGCATTGGGGTCTGTGGTGCTGAGGTGCTGTGGGTGGGGTGAGCTCTGGGAGCTGGGGTTGTTCCCTGTGGGACTGAGGGTCTCGCTGTGCCTGGGCTGGAAGTGCTTTGACCTGCACATGCAAGCTGGTTCTGGAGCTGGTTTTATCTTCACACAGCACAAGCACAGCACGAGTGAAGTATTCCCTCTTTTCTCAGCATCGATGACAGCGTGACATCAATGATCTCAAATTAATGATATGTTGAAAGCTCAAGGCTAAGGCAGCAGGAATTAATATCCTTGAGACCTGTCTAGTTCTGCCTCTTCTGGCACCTCCTAATTTTCCATGTAAATTGGCTTATGGATCTCTGGCTCTAGGGCTGTGTTGTGTGCTGGGGGAGTCTGGCATGTCTGCTAGGAAATTATCCAGAGTAATGGCAGGGTTGTAATTGTGCTGTAGCTATTCAGATCTGACTCCCCTATGCAGACACCCTCTCTGTGACTATCTGAATAATCACTGCATTTAGAGCAGTTTCACATGCATTTCAGATTTGTTAAATGCTCCATGCCAGCATGTGATGGGCCTGTGTGTGCACAGTTGTGCTCATAATAAAATATCATGTTTAATCCTTCTCTTATATTGACCCAACCGTGCGTGAACAGTAGGGATGGTTCTTATGAACACACCTAGAATAAGCCCAGGTTTCAGCTTATCCAAGCAAAGTAAATAAACACAGAATTTTGGAGGAAGTAAATAAAGGTGTGGGCATTAGCTGCAGGCAAATCCATTCAAAAGGTATCGATTTGTTCCATTCTGGATCTGTTACTGTACACCAGAACAGGCTGAAATCTGTTTCTGACTTCACAGAAAACCAAATGTAGGAGTTGATTTTTTAAAACTGATGTTACAATAGGAGCAAAAAGCTGTACAAATCATTTGTTCAGCAGAAATTCATTCAGCTTTTAAATTAAAAAAGGCTTATTGACTGGTGTGTTTTAAGTGCTGATTTGAGGACTGTATAGCACAATGAGAACTTGTCCCTCCACAGAAATATAATAAATAAAAATAAGACACGTTTTGGTATATGGAGCCAGAGTCCCTTTTTGCTATGGGTTTGCAATTGGAAAATTCCCTCAATTTGCACACTGCAGTGCTGCTTACTTTTGAGGCCCAAGCTGAAGATGGGAACCATAGAAACATCAATAATACATCCCCAGAAGAAAAGGAAGCTTTGCTGAAATAATGTCCCTGCTTGACCCTGCAAGACAGTTATTGAAACAAACCTGTAGGAAGCTGGAGGCACAGCCAGATGTGTGCCAGCCCTCAGTGGATGCTCACGTCCCTTTCAGGTTCAGCCCAAAAAAGGCTGGCAATTGCTTTTAGGTAGAGGAGCTTTAGCAGGGAGCTTTGCTAAGTCCAGGACAGAGAAAGAAGTGTCCATTCCAGTCAAGCACCCAACTTCTGCAGTATCTCAGCAGAGATGCTCTAAGCACCAGCTTCACTCTGACCAGTTATTTTTGTCTGTCAGTGAAGAAATGAGAATGTGCAGACCAGAAACTCTTACAGGCTCAGGAAGGATGTTCTGTTCCTGTGTAGATGGTTGTGTTGTCAGCATCCCCTTGCCAACACTTTGTGCTTTGTTGGATTTACTTTGCTGTGTGGGGTGTTTCGGCAGCAGCATGGCCAGGGAATGCCTGGGTGGGGGGGAGCCTGGACAGGTGCTGAAACCCCCATGCCACTTGGACTGAAGAATTATTAACAGTCAAAATCAACTGTCCTGGCAGAGCCACTAACAAGGCAATCAGAGTGCAATGGATTTTAGTAAAACTTACCTCTGGTTTTAAACAGCTCAATAATTCTATTTTCAGAGTGTGCTTGAAGGGCTTGGAATTGACTGTGAGGTTTCTTTTATTTTCTACCCTAAGAGAAAGTGGCAGGAGCTAACTTCTGGAGATGGTATATTTAAAAAGAAGGAACTGAACAAATTCTTTCTTTCATAAAGAGCAAGAAGAATGTTTCCCTTTGGCTTCCCTTCCCTCAGTGCTGAAATTGTCTTGCTCTCTGAGTGTCCAATCCCCATTGCTCCTTCTGGAGCTTAGAACAATCCTCCCAGGGGTGCTGCTCACTTCTCTTGACTATTTCCACTCCCCAAGTGGCACAAACGGTGCTGACCCATCTCTTTGCCAAGTCCTTAGGTCTTTCCTGCATCTGTTTTCCTTCCCACTGCCTGTACCATCACCCTTGGTCATGGATCTTGTTTAAAGATATCCCACTTCCTGTCGTTTGATGAAAACTGTCCAACTTTTTCCAGATGACATAGCCAGGTCCCAGCTCTTGTCCCCTCCCCACTGTCAGTGTCATCCCAGATTACTTCTGCATAGGATTTACAAGAAAAATCTAGTTTGAGTAACACAGCTCTTTTCTAGCTCATCATCAAGGTGTGAGGAAGGAGCAGACTAAAGAAACTGTGGAATTTGTTTGAAACTTGATATCCTCAGAAGTTACCCCATTCCTCTTTAAAGAAGGGACTAAAACCTCCTGGAAAACACAGATCTAGGTATCCCAGCTCCTCACAGGCTGCTGGAACTTGTTTTCTGTGAGCAATTCTGTGCATCAGCTGTGTGTCACCCTGTCTTGTACTCATCTGAAGCAACACTCACTGCTGGGCCATCTCCCCCAGCCCATGGGATGTACCTGAGATCTTTGCAGCTTTTAAATAAGCACATTTTAAAGGATTAGGACCATTAGGTGATATGGGGAGATTAGAGGAATGGAGGTTATATGCTGTTTTTAACACATCAAGGCTCAGCTGCTTTGCCTGGTCCCTGGTGTTGCAGCTCCTCTGCAGCTTTGGTCTGTCACTGGAGGCTTTGTCTTTTCTTGAGCCACCCACTGCTTTCTCCTGGTTTCCTTTCCTCTACTAAAGGACAATTAAGATAAGCAGTTGCTTTTCTCAGCAGTACTGCAGATTTTATCTGAGACAACAGCCCACACTTTCCAAGGATAAAATGATCCTCATTATTCTCCTGCCTCCAGCCTTCATCTGAGGTTTGGGTCATAAATACTTATAGAACAACTGAAATTTTTAGACTCAGGGACTAGAGGACAGCAACATGTCAGCTTTCCTTCTTAGCAGCTCATTTTTGTGGTGAAACCAGTGTGAGATGTCAAACTCTACTCTTAGGCAGCCAGAAGACGCTTTTGGCATGACTCAGGCCTTGTTTGGCTTGGCTATTCTCTAATCCCATGACATTAATTTCAGAGGAAGCAGCAGTGAGTGAGAGGAGACTCTGGATTTCCCTGTGGCCAAGGGGTCAGAGGAGTTTGAGGCTGCCTGTGCCCCTGGCCCATTTCCTTGTGCCACCATGGACTGGGCAGTGCTGCCACTGCCTTGTGGATGCACGTGTGCAAGGTGCCATCCCATTTTGGAACAGGTACCCACACCCCTTGGGAGGGGTGGTTTGTTCCCAGGGCATGTTCAAGGCAGCTTCCCTGGTTAGATGTTGTTGAAGGTGTGAGGGTGAGTTTGGAGATAAAATAAAGGGGTCTCCAGCATGTTTAGGTCTTTATGATGTTCTTCTGAAAGATAGAAGCCCCAGCTCAGCCTCTTTTTCCATCTTGTAGCTTTCAGAGCACCAGGAGAGCTAGTAGGACCAAAGGGAAAGGCAGAACCTGACTTTACCCAGCACAGCCCTTTTCCCAACTGCACACAAAGCTGGTCTGCTTCTCCACTAAAGCCAGGAGTAATTAGCTGTGCTGGTGGCAATATAATGAACAGTGGGGCTGGAATTGCTGGGTAAAATCTCCCTCAGCACACAGGAGACATCTTAATTAGCCTGATTGGGCCACTACACAATTCAGGGTTGATGGGGAGATGCTGGAATGTTGTTTTTCTTTTTTTCCCTTTACTCTGAGCCTGAGAATGTCAGGAAAAGAGGGGGGAGATTTCATTAAAATCCTCCCAAGAAAGACACATGATTTATTTCTCATAGAACAATTGATGTTTCTCATGCTGCAGAAAGGCTGAATATTAATTACAGCAAATGACCCTCTTCTTATTGAGCTGCCAGTGTTTGTTAGACCTGAGCCCCCCAGTAGTGACTGGGGGCTGTGGCCGGCACAGCCTGGGAGGAAATGTTCATGTGCTTTTTTCAGTGGCAGCAGTTAGCTGAGGAAAAATATCTGGATCTGAATGAAGGCAAAAGGCTTTTTCTCACTCTGAAAGGTGACATTTCACTCTTTTCTTTTTCTTCTCAAATAGTTTCTGTGTTGATAACATGACAAATGTACAAGTCCAGAGCACTTGATGGTCTAAGCTGAAATCCTTGCTGGAATCTAGGTGGCTGTAATGAGTTGACCTTTAAGAAAAACAAAAGCAGGAGGGAGATAAGTCCCCAAAATGTTTTGTGCAAGTTGAAATTTAAGTCTTAGTTCATGAGCAGAGAGGAAGGAGGACAAGGAGCCCTGATGTGAACTGTCTGCCCCTTTCACAATCTCTTTCAGTTTCATGATGGGAGGGACCTGGCTGCTAGAGAAGGTGCACCTCCAAGAGCAAAGTTCCTAAGACAGTAAGTCAATAAGAAATTTTAGAAACTCATTAGTGATAACTTCACCCACTGTTTCTATCCCTCTTCCCTGTTGAATCCTCTGTGCCAAAATTTGCATGAAAGTGTCAGAATTTGGCTTTCTGTGTTCAAGCCCCATGGGAGAAGGGGGTAGAGGGCTGGAGCCTGGAGTAGGATGTGGGTGTGAGACATTGTGCTCTTGGGTGAGGCAGGAGCCTTCCTTGCTGTGGCTGCCTGAGGAGAGCTCTGCTCTCTCCCCTGAAGTGTCTGGTGGAGCAGGGAATGGCAGCCCGGTGTTTCCAAGCCGCTGTGCTTACAGCAGCATGTGTAGGAAGATAATTGTAAGAGCTCCTCCAGATTTAGCAAAGGCAACTGATTAGTAACTAAACACCAGAATAATTAAAATTATGTCACTGACTCTCAGGCTGCCTACTCTGTGAGTGGAAACCTGCAGGGGACACGAACACAGGTTGGAGGGAAGGGCTGACTCATTTATTGACTCAGTTTTAAGTGGAAGAAATAAGGTTTAAAGCTTAAACAGGGACATGCTCCAGTTTTGGTTTAACTGAAGCTTGGAAAAATCGTTGCCCCAAATGCATTTCTGTGGATCCAGACCCTGCAGATCCTATTGCCATGCAATGCTGGATGACGATGCAGTTGGTACCTGGGGTAGGACCTGCTACCTGGTGTGCTAACTCCCACACACACACTGCTGTGGTGTCAACTGACCCCTGGTGTGATGGGCAGGACCTGGCTCTCATTTCCAAAGGCCTCACCCTGTATGGACCTGCAGGACAAGGCCTTGAGCCTTCGGTGTTGCTTGTGCTGTTCAGCTGCTGCGTGAGCAGAGGGTGAGGCTGATGCAGTGACCTGGCTTTGGAGGAGGAGAGGAGGGAAGGCTTCCTGCAAAGGCTGGACCCCAGGGAGTGTGGACGTGACTCCAGCAGTTTTTAGAGATGGTTAGAGGTACTGAGGTGACACCCTGATGGCTTTTCTGCTGTGCTTGTCCTCAGCATGTCCTGAAGTGCCTCTGGAAGCACCGCTCTGTGCCCTGCCACGTCTCACGCTGAAGCCACTTCTCAGGGGTGGCTTTGCAGTTGTTGAAGCCCAGCTCTACCCTTTGGGAGAAACCACTGCTGCTGCTCTCCCTGAGCCCGACTGGGACAGCAGGAGTGGTGCTTTCCATGGCCAGGGCAGCCCTACTGGCAGAAAGATGTGAGGGAAATGGTTATTGTGTCCTATATGATCATAGGAGCTGTTTCCCAAAGGGGGTATGGATAGGGATGAAGGCTCTCAGAGCTGATGTCCTGTCCCATGCCCTTCTGCAGTTGTGGTCTACACCTCTTAGCAAAGCTTTTCCCCTCAGTGGTGCAGCAAGTTCTCTGTTCAAATAATGCAGGTTCTGGAGACTGGAGGGCTCTCATCTGCTGGAGGAGCCCTTCACTGGGAGATGGGGGCTGTAGACGAGACATCCTTCCCCCTTTACTTCTCTCCTGTGGTTGTGTTTCCTTTTTGCTGCGCCTCCCCAGCCCCACAGTGGGGATGGAGCCAATGGAAAGGCTGTGGGGGTTTGGCTGTGCTGCTTTGCTAACGGGAGGTGAGCAGGGAAGGGCGTTGCTGTGTGGTCCCTGCGTCTGGTAAGAGGATTTAGGAGAAGCGAGTGGGTTGGGAACGTACCCGTACCTGCCACGTGGCTCCTCTCCCACCAGTGAGTCTGTTGAATGAAAAGTGTTCAATTAGCAGCCCAGGAGGGCTGAGGAAACAGGATTAGTCAGGTTCTGTCTGTGTCCCAGGGGCCAGTGAGTCACCCCCACCTTTCCCTCCTCCCCACCCTACAGCCTCCATCTGTGTGCTCCATCACGGCTGAAGTTTTCTCCTGGGCAGGTTTAGCTCTGCAGAGGCTTCAGGTGTCCAGGGTGTCCAGGGAAGGATGTCACCAGCTGGGCTCCAGGGACCTCAGCTACAGGGATGGCTTGGCAGAGCTGTGACTGGGGGAAAGCAGGAGTTTATTTTGCTGCCTGTGGGGACACAGGGAGATGGACTGGAATAGAGGTAACTGAGAAGGGTGAGCCAGGGACTGAATCCTGCCACAATAAGCCAAGGATAGCTTTGTCACTAGCAGGGAAAGTAGGAGTAAAAGTAACTGGACCATCTGCCCTTCTGTGGGAGTTTATCAAGAGCAGAGCTGTGACATGTGGCTTCACTTGCACCTCTGAGGACAATGAGGGGAAGAGGAGGGGCTAGAGAGTGAACCCATCTGTCGCCCTGCTGTCTGACAAGGCAGCTCACAAACACATGGGATAAGTGCTGGCAAAATGAGCAGAGGAAATTTGTCTCCTCGAGCGTAGTAGGCTGTTGATCTGAAAAAACAGATTGAATAGTTTTTCTATCACCCTTTGGTTTTGGGAGTGTTTTCTCCCTGGTTTTTCAGCTGGATTTCCCTTTGATTTCTCTCGAGATAGAAAATGGGTTGTGTATGGGAAGCAGGACTGCTGGGAAATGAGCTGCCTTGTCTCTGTGTCCTTCTCACAGCGCCTCTCGGGCAGCCCTCGAAGCACTCCGGGCTCTCCATCCCTGCACAAGTAGCTGTGCCTTTCCCCGCTTTGCAATTCCCTTTATTCAGGGTCTGCCCTTGGTAACCAAGGCACTGAGACAGCAGATCACATAATAAATATAAAGAGCAGAGAGACAAAGAGGTAAAGCTGAAGACAAACCAGAATGTCAATGGACTGGCTGACTGAATAAAGCCAGCTCTGAAAGAGTTGGAAAAGGGATAGGATGTCTGGAGGAGGTCACACCAAGGTGCACAGAGACCATTTAGCTCCTGGAAGGCCTTGCCTTATCGTCTAGGTAAGGTGACACCTCTGAAGGCATTTGATCAATAAGTTTGCTCCTAAGGATAAGCTGTTGATTGTTCATCTTGTTGAATGTTCTGTTCATCTTGCCCTGTGCTTTGGGGTGATTTTGGGAAGCTGACAGAAGTTATATGCTGGCTGTGTTCTTTGCTAGTTTCCTTCCTGTCTGTGCCTTTCTTCCCAGCCTCTCAATACATACACAGGTGTCCACATCCTTGTCTTCCCAAGGAGTGTTTGTCACACTTTCATGGATGTACATGGAAAGGAAAGGACTCCACAGCCAGTATTTAAACATTTGGACTAGGAAACCCCTTCAGGACAGGCAGGAGAAACCTGAGGGAATGGAAACCATGAGCCTTTGCAGGGTGGTGGGAAGGGGCACATGCCTCTCCTGGGGCACTGGCTAAATGGAAGCTTTGTCCGTGGTGTTGGGACCAATCTCTCCAGTGTGGCTTTCCACCTCACACAAATGAGATCTACAGGACTTCAAGCTGGGAAGGTGCCCATGTTGAAGTCAGTGTTGGACTGGTATATTGACTTCAGTGTGATGAGATCTGGGAAAGGTCTGCCCCGCAAAACCCCTTCTGAGTGCTGCACATGTTGGTGCTGGGGTGGCCTCCCTCCGTGGTTAGCCTCCTTGCCCCTGTGGCTTTTGGTTTGGCCACACCGGTCAGATCCACTCACTTTAGATGGGAACAGACCGCTTCAACCATAAACACTTTTACTGTGTAAGCAAGATAATATCTTCCACGTACTGCTGTCCAAGAGAGCCCTGATAATTCAGTCTGTTTTCACTTCTCGTACTTTCCTTATGGCCGGCACTAGAGGAAGAAACACCCACCCAGTCATTACCACCTCCTTTCCCAGAAAAGTGTGCCCGTTCTTCCCTCCCCTGCCTCATGGGAGAAAGGTAACACAATAGCTTCCCTTGTCCCGAGGGCAAGTCTGGCAGGCACAGCACACATCCTCCTCGACCTTCGCTCCACCCTAGCCCTTCACGGAGAGTACTGACCAAAGAGCAAAGCAGCTCCATGAAAAACAGCAGGTGAAAATTCCTGGCAGTTAAAACGGAGCAAAGATTTTCGAGCAATAAAGCTTGAAAGTTCCACAGGTGTCTGGCTTTGTTGGCTGAGGAAACGCAGGCGAAAAATCCACAAGATACTCCCAGTCACGGTCTGGAAGTGTTGGTTTTGACAGAGCCTGGAAGAAAATACAGAAAGACCCTGTCCTGCCGTTTGTTCAGTGACAAAAGCAATGTGCTGCATCTGATGGTGTCAAAGGTGCTGGTGTTGCACACCTGACTGCTCTGATCACCAGAGGTGAGCGAACGGCTGTGTGCTCTCTACAAGGTGTAGGCTGAAGTATTGGCTGTAGCTAAATGTGCTTACAAGTGTGATGTGTGTGTATCAGGTGCACCTGTGAGTGTATATGTGGCTTGGGACATCCTGTGCAGGTGACACAGTTTTGCTTTGGAGCTGAGTAAGGGTGAAATTCTCTTCTGGGCATATCGTGGGTGGCTGGTGGCATGAAACCATAAGTGTGGTATAACAAATTCCTTTGGACTGTTTGATGTTTTTAATTCTTTAAATTAAATCCATCTACAGTAACCAGTCCCTCCATGTCTGACAAAGTGTTGAACAATGCCTGTGTGGTCCCTGTGGAGCCCGGCACAGGCTGTCGTTGTAATCCCTGCTTTGAGCTGATCTCTGCTGTCTTTTCTCCATAGTGAGCAGAGTTACTTCCTAACCTCCGACTGTTAAAGCCGCATATACAACACAGAGACATTTAATTTTCCCTCTTTTAACTTTGTGTAAAGCATTTGTTATTTTTGAGGAAGCTGCATAAGTAACTCTGCTTCCCCTGAGCTGCTTTTTCACAGCTTCTCCCTCCACAGATTTCTGCACATTGTGATTTTTAGTCCTGCTTAAAACCCTCTGCCGGGGGTTCCCCAGTGGCCGTGCAGACTGTGAGGCGCAAGAGCAGCATGAAGAACTAGCATTGTGAAAATCTGCTCATTGGCATGAGAAGCCACAAAGCTGCTGTTAGCAGCAGTAGTTTTGAGAATTCTTTGCAGTCCCTTGAAGCAGTGTGATTATTATGTGTCTGATTTTGCTTGAAATATTTAGGATTAGCATCAAAATGAGGCAGTTCTTGAAATGTTTTGGTTGCCAAACAATACAGCCCACTGGAGGCAGATGAGGCCAGACTGAAAGGCCAAGCAACAGGGCTAGGTGAGACTTCTGCCCCCAAGATCTCTCTGCTGTGTGCTTCTAGGATATCAGTACAGCCAGCAAAGTCTGCAGATTACTTATAAAAAAAATAAATATATGACATTGTGGTTCAAAGGTTCATGCTTTGAACGAAGAAGCTCTATGTTGACAAGCTGCTTAGGAACCCTGGCTGGGCCAAGAAGTGGGGAATCGTTGGGCAGTGTTGATAGAGGTTTTACTCTCGTAGGATGAATATTCCCCCTGGAAATCCTCTTTCTGTTCTTTCATCGTTCATCATTCATCCTCTTTGGGGGGCCTAGTGGCGGCAGAATCCTCCTGTGCAGGATGAAAAGCAGCAGCACACAGCATCTCACAGGCTGGGAGCAACTCAGGAGCAGAGTAGTGGAAAAGAGAGGCACCTGCATTTTGAAGGTGGAAGTTTGTTGTTCACAGGCATCTCCAAGACCTGCCTGAAGCTGCTGCTCCTCCATCAACTCACAGATCCAGAGGCTTTCTGCTGCCCTCCCCTCAGAGTGCCCTAGTGAACAGCAACAGTCACCGGCAGCGAGCGTGGGGAAAAGTCCTCCTGAAACTGAGTCTGCTGGGTGGATTCTGGCACCAGCTTCAGGCACACACTGGCCTCTGCCATGCTGTTGTTGTTGGCAGAGCTGCTGTTGTGACAGGGCTCTTTGGCAGGGCGAATGGCCACCAAGAACTGGCGTTTGAAGGTCTCGCTGAGGGCGATGTAGAGGAAGGGGTTGAGGCAGCTGTTGGCATAGCCCAAGCTAATGGCAAAGTTGTAGGCGTAAAAGAAGGCCATGGATGGGGTGTCGATGCCCAGGTGAACCAGCTGGAGGATGTAGAAGGGAGCCCAGCAAATAAAAAAGGCAGAACAGATGGCAACTGCCATTTGGGTGACCTTCTTTGTACGCACCCGGAGACTCCTCTGGGGCAGCGGGACCACAGTGGTGGCCATGTGCTGGAGGATCTTAAAATAGACCACGCAGATGATGACCAAGGGCACAGCAAAGGCCAGCATGAACTGGTAGAGGGTGAACCAGTAGATGTCGGTCTCTGGGTTGGGGAGCAGGAGAGCACAACGCACGGTCCCGTCCTCCAGGGGCATGAGGCCTGCATACATCCACACGGGAATGATGGTCAGGAAGGAGAGGAGCCACACCAGGCAGATGACGAGAGCTGCAACACACGGCGTCCGAATGTAGGTGGATTTGAGGGGGTAGACGGTGGCCAGGTAACGGTCCAGTGTCATCACTGTGAGGATGTTGGTGCTGGTGATCTGGCTGTTTGTGTCCAAGGCGGTGATGATGGTGCACAAAGGAGCTCCAAAGTACCACGAGCCATTGCCTAAGAGCTGGTGGATGAGGAAGGGCATTCCCAAGAGGAAGAGGAGGTCCACGATGGAGAGGTTGAAGATGAAAATATCAGGCACCGTCTGTTTGCATCTCAGCTTCTTCTTCTTGACGATAGTGTAGATCACAATAAGGTTCCCCATGATGCCCAGGAAGCAGATGATGCTGAAGAGACTGGGCATGATCACATTGGTGTGTAGTGCTGGCTTCTCTGCTACTGCCAAAACAAACCAAAGCAGTGAGTGCAGTCCAGAGACGACCTCTTTACAACTTGGTGTGCTTAACCTGTCCTGCAGATGGACCTATCCCCACAAAAGACAGATTGGAATGATTTTTAATACCCTTTCCAGCACTTGGAGAAGCTTAGCTGGGGATTTGGCACTTCCCTTTCTGCCTCTCAGTACGTGCAGCATGCCACCCAAACCTGGCTATGTGTAGGCATTCTTTCCTGGGCTCCTCTGATGTGCTTCTGTCCTGCTCTGCAACTCCCCAGCCTTTTAAGAGGGACTAACCTCTGGCCAGCATGCCTCTGCATTCACCAACACCTGACAGAGTTGAGAGTAACTTTCATTCCCTGGAGTGAAGTGTTTTTAGCTGTCTTTGAGGGGAGTGGGTGAGGCACCTTGTGCTTCACACACTGGAGAAGTAAAGCCTTTCTGTCAGTGCCAAAGTCTGGATAAAGTCAATGCTCAAGCTGCTGTCAGAAAGCTTCAGTTCATCTGTTGGGTACTTTATCTATTGTATGGTATGAGACAGAGTTCACTGACCATGCAGGCAGACAGCTCATGCTTATCTGTATTGTGAGATCTGGGACTGTACCCTGGCTGTGTTCCTGCTCCCTTATCAAGGTTAGACGAGAAAACGTTCTCCTTTCCGTCTTCCTCTCTCCCTTTCTCTAGTGTCTTTCCTAACAAGAAATCCAAGTATGTGGCCACACAAGGATTGGGAGTATGTTTCAGAGGGGCCCCTCAACAGGAATTGTCTTAGGAGAAAAACAGCTTAAAGCTGCTGTCTTTGAGTTTTCGATGTGGGTGGATTTCCAAGGCAAAAATTCTTGCCTGATAACACTTAGTTTATCCACGCCAATGCTTGACTGTTGCTCTTTGGGGTGGGAGCCCCAAACATAATCAAATTCACATTGGCCTTGTCCCTCACCTGGGTATAAAATCACATTTTGAAGCCACAAGCTCTTGGGCACAGGAAGTGGTGTTGAAGGCAGTGATGGTGGTGCTCTCTGTTCTGTAGGGCTCCCATGTGCTGAAGTCTAAAATAGCCCTTCTTAGGTGAGGCAAATCTCATTTCATCTCATTAGTCCTCTCCTATGGGACCTGGTGGTTTTTTTTCTAGGAAATGGTTTCGTGTGAGTTATTTATGTGGCTGTTACAAGGACTGTTCGTGACAGCCCCTCAGCCTAGGCTGCCTTTCATTGAATTGCAGATGATTCAATGTGCTGTTAATTGGAAATGCTTTCAGTCACTGAACTGTTCCATCTCCTTAGCATCAGAAGTGGGGAAGCATCCTCCAACAGAACCTAGGGAAATCTTGAAAATGAGATTAAGTGAAATATCAGATACTTACAGGTGTAGTCTTTGCCAAAGCGGTGTCTGTTTGCTGAAGTGGCATTTGCTGAATTTGACCTCTGGAATACTGGAGTACAAATTTCTCCACATTTACTTTGGTGTGACAGAGAAGTTTGACGGAATTGGCAAGATAACTGGGGCTACACTGCTGGCCTGTGGCTGGAAATGTGTGTGCCATATCTCAGTGCTCTTAGTAGTGGGCCATGATGAGCTGCCACTGGCTCAATCCTTCTGGCATTAGGAAGCAGCCAGCTTAGGCATGAACAAGTCCAAGACCAATGCCAGAACACAATAAAGCACTTTATTGCACTTCCTGCATGATTTCGTTGGGAAGCCTCTCTGCAGGTGTCAGAAAGCAGCCAGTGAGGCACAGGAGAACTAGCAGGGGCCTGAAGGCTTGGCTGATAAGACTAAAAAGCCTTGTTCAATGCACTGGGGGGGTTCCCCATTCCTCCTGGTGACCCATTAATGCAAGGAAATGTCCCCTATTATGTGATTTTTGGTAGATAACCTACAGCCATCAGCACCCTCTTGAAACCTGACACTCTTGAGTGTCCAAAGAGACCTCAAGCCTCCTTAATGCTGGAAGATGGAGGACTAGAAACTGGAAGATGATGATTCTGGTCCTGCTGTTCTGCATGTAGCTATGAGGTCTGATCGCCTTTCTTTTAACTACAAACTTTATGAGTGTGGTAGGAAAGGTTTGAGTGAAACATAAATGTCACATGGCTAGCTGGAAATTGGGACAAAATGTCCCTTTCCTGCTGTATAATCGATAGAGTGCTCATGGTGATTCCGTAAGATTTGGAATGAGCTCAGCCGGCCTCAAAGCAGGATGTGTGCACGCCCAAAGGCTTTGTGTGAGAGAGAGGTGGTCTGTGCAGTGCTGTAGCATCTGCCCTGCTGATGGTGTCTGTACAAGCAGGACTTACAAGAATTAGCAGCTGCACTAGTTTGAAGCTGTAGTTCATGTGTGTTTTATAGGCTGGAGTCAGAAGAGCATGTCTATCAAATACTCAAAAGTTCTGTCTTTTCTAAAGTCTCTTTCATCTTGAGACATCACTGAATCTGAATTTTCAGTGCTGCTTTTGTGCATATCCAGAGGAATATATTTTGTATTTAAGCAGCTACTTCAGGCATTGATTTGTTCTTATCTTTCTGTGGCTGCCCTGATAGTTTTTCTTAAAGTCCCAAAGGGGCTGCACTATCTGAACTGAATGAGGACTGGGCTAATTTTTTTTTTTTTTCCCTGAGGTGGTTGTCTTTCTAAGCCATACCCTGATATGTAAGAGACTTCATCTTCACTGCATTTCAGAAGGAAGTGCTTAAGGCACACTTCTGGTTTCTAGAGGACTGTGTTGATGCAGAGAGAGTCAAGACCACATAAAAAACACCTTCTGGTGAAGAGTTTCACCAGCTTGAACCATTGAGATCTGTCTTGCCTGACCCTAAACTGTTATTTGAAAACAGAGTCGTATGGAGAAAACGGGAGACTGGTGAGGATCTCCGCATCCCTCTCCAGCGCTGTCTCATCTTCTCTGTGCTTTCCTCCCTGTCTAGCCGGGCTGGTTCCTCCCTTCCCAGCAGCCAGGACCTGCGGGCTGCTGGAGTTTGCTGCCTGGCAGCCAACAGGTGGTGGCCGGCTCCGAGGTCGGGCTGTGTTTCAGCGCTGTGCCGTGCCCGGGAGGGGTCCCGTACCCCGGGGGACTCAGCCCGTCCCTCCGCCCGCCCGGCGCTGTCCGGCCGCGGGTGCTGAAGGCGGCCCGGCCCGGGCGGGGTCCGGGGGTGCCCCCAGCCCCCATCGCCGCCAGCCCCGCTGAGCCCCGGCCCGCGCGGACCCGCTCACCTGAGCCGTTCTGAGCCTCCGGCGCCGAGAAGTTGCGGGAAGAGTTGCCGGGGGCCATGGCAGCGAGTGCTGGGACCCGGGACGGAGAAAGTTGGGCAAGTTCCCCCGGCGGCTCCGCGGGGCGATGGGCTGGGCCCCCGCGCTTTCCCGGCGGGATGCGGGAGGAAGGAGCCCTCTCNGGCTGCGCTCGGTTCCGCTCCCGCCCCGCCGAGCCCGGAGCAGGTTCTGACATCAAGGAGCAGCTGACTCGGGCAGACGCGCCGGGGGCGAGCGTCCCTCGCCGCCGCCGGTGGGAGGGAGCGCGGGTGCGGAGCGGGGCCGACGCGGGGGCTGGGCAGAGCCCCTTCGCATCGCACCCCGAGGGGATGGCTGGGATCTGCGCCCTCCCGGTAACAGCCAGCCTGCGCTCGCCGGCGTAAGGAGGGCTACAAGGGGTTTGCCTTTTAAGTAGCTCTGATTTGCCTTCAGTGTGTATTTTTCTCTTTATAGGCACATGCACTTTTCATCCCCGAGTCATAGGCACAGCCCCAGTGGGGCTGAAGGATGTTAAGGAAGCAAATTACCCACTGAAAACTGTTGCTTTGACCCTCTGATGCCTCTAACTTCAATTCTAGCCCGAGACGCTTCACTTGTAATTAATTCTCTGCTGTATTCTGCTGTTCTGCTTCTTACCACAGCTCATTTGCTTCCTAGCTCCAGAAATTAGCTCTGTTACTAACTCAGATTTTATTTGTCTTCTATTTGCCTTAAAAATACTAGGCAAGGACTCCCTTGGGTTTTGAGAAGCTGTTTTACTCTTTGCCTTGCCAGAGCAGTAGCCTGTGCTTTTCTGTGGCTTTGAGCTGATGATTGCGTTGTGCTCCTGGCCACTGTTTATACATGAGATGGATTCCTCCATTATGGTTTGATAAATCACATGTTACCAAGGCAAACAGATCGTTCTGTACCTCGGAGCACTTCCTGCACTGAAAAAAAAAAAATGATATCATGTCAGAAGCCTGTAAGAAATCCGGCAGCAATAGGCAGGGTTTTCTCTGTGGCAGAACACAGTGCAGGGGATTTGGTTTGCTTTATAAAAATGACATATGCCTGTCTGGAAATGTCCCTTGCTTGTGTGTCTTTCTTTCTGTAGTTGCAAAGTCTGGCATCAACTGTAGGAGACATTTTTTGGAGCTTCATACTTCTGTAGGAATCATTCTATACCAGTAAAAGGGAGGCCCAGCACACACAGGACAGCAATCCCAGTATGGGCTGTCAGCCAGATTTGGCAGCAGCATTTTCAGTATGGGCCATTTTTGTATAACCCAAAGGAGTTCATCATTATTAGGTTGTCCTCTAGTGGACTAGCAGCAGACAGAAACCTGGTTCACATTTTGCCCTGGCACTGAAGCTCTTAGAAATCAGAGACAGGCTGAGGTAAATTTGTCTGCTCTGCTGTAAGGTTTTTGTTGAGTTTCTGGAGTTGCCTCAGTGAGTGATTTGCCTGTGAGCTTTTTTTCCATAGCAGGTGTCTGTGGTATCTAAGTTTTGAAGATGTACAACTTGTGAAAAAGTGGTGTTTCTCAGTTAATATTTTCTTTAAAAACTCTTTCCTTCACATCTTGGGTGAATGTTAGTGTTCATCCATATGGGGTTACTGCTGCAATGCAAGCAGTGGTTTGTGTGTGGTGTTGGAGCGTTGTGAACAGGGTGCTGTCGTCTGCAGAGAGTGCCTGCAGATAATTTAGTTTTACCCAGGCTTGAAGTATGGATTAGGAGTGTTTGCATGGGAAACTGGTAGGCAGTTGCTATTCCAAACATTTTCCCTGCATAGACAAGTTCCTACTCACTTTCCCTGGAGAGGAATGTGGTATCTTATAGCTTTCAAAGAAAGAATTTGACATTTAAATATAGCAGTTGTTCCAAAGCACAACTTTAGTTTTACTTTGCAATCTCAGCTATTGCTGCTCATTTAGAAAAGCCTCACATATGAGGAAGCTGTAATTTCTTCTTCTCAGCTGTAGAGGCATAAAAATCCACAGCAGCTGTGTCCCTGACATGACAAAGCCATGCTCAGTATCTGAGATCTGCCTCACCACCATTTCCGTGTCACTGTTTTATAACTGGGCTTTTATATTCAGGCTTTGACAAGGTTTGTTTTTCCCTTTTTTTTGCTCTGTCAATAATCTGGAAGATCTTGCCCCGGGGAGGAACTGGTAGTGCAGAGTTTTGCCGAGTTCAAGGGATAGAGAGAAGGGAGGAATATTAACTGCAGCAACTGGTGATGCACAGCCTGTCTGTGCACAGAGCTCGCCGTTGGCAGCAGGAGCAGGCACAGTAATCAGCTCATTATCTGGCTGAACACTTGAAGACAGCAGCTCTCTGAAGGACTGGTTCTGTGAGTGTTCATCTGCTGGAAACTGCAGCAGGGATGAGCTCTCAGGGGACCTTGGGATATAGCCGATGAGTTGTACTAACCACTGCATGTAATTATAAGGAAGATTGAGGCACTAACCCCTTGAAAACACCTCTTAAAAGAGAGATATAGTAATTAACATTTAGGCAGGGAACTGCCATCTCGACAGCCTAATGATGTAGATAAAAGTGAGGAAATGGAGCTCAGCGCTTGAACGTAAAAGAAAAATTACTTCTTCCTACAAACTTGGCATCACCACTCCCCTTAGACCATCCTGTCTGCAACTTCGCTGTTATAAAGAAAGATAGTAATCTTCCAAAGCTGCTGTTAGGCAAATTCTGCAACCAGGGAATGAATCTGGCTGGTCTAACAGCAGTTTAACCCTGAACGGCTCTTGCATTTCAGTAATGAGTTATATTTCCTGTGCCTGTCCCATCTGGAGATCCTGACTTACACAACACGAGTGGAACTGCAGCATCCCGTGGGGCAGAGAGCAGCGCTGGCTTCTGTTACCATGCTACTGAAACCATTTACCCAACTGGTTTCACCAAATGATTTGTCATGAAATGGAGACTTTCTCATTTGCTAAATATTCATTTAGCACCTGGATGCTGCTCTGATTTGCACTCTGGAGAGAGGAGCCTTTGCTAAGAGCCAGGTTGCAAATCCTTCCCTCAAACTCACTGTTCTCCTTACTCATGACTCCAGACTTACAGAATGGGCCTCTGCATTTTTATTGCTTAGCTCTTTGACCATGATTATATTGATCAAGTAGCCTAATGGGTGAAGTTTTGTGCTTGTAGTGGCCTTAGGGATAGGGATGATCTCACTCAGGATGTGCTAGACATGGTGCATCAACCCTCCATGCTGGCTGAGTGCTGTCTTTGTCTGATAGCTGCACATCAGTCTCCCTTCTTTCCAGTCAAGATTGGTAAAGCAGTTTCCAACTGCTGTTCTGTTTTATCTCCTTTGATTCTGGAAAGTGGGTCTTTGCCACATAACGTTTTCCTTCCCTGTAGATAAGAAGTGATAGCAAACTTAAATAATTTCCCTAAAGCCACATGCTGAGCTTGAGGTCAAATTCTCTCTACAACAGCCCTGGCTTAGGCAGCATCTTATCCATCTTCCTGCAACGTCTATCTCAGCACTACTTTTGTATCTTCACAGAGGGATGTGTACTGAATGTAATGATCTGGTTATAAAATTAACACAGAAAACTCAAATGTTTGGAGGAGTAGGTTTGTAGTAGAAGGTAGAAGGTAGCTTGGTAATGATTTGGGTGCTGCTGTCTTTGATCCAGATGTGCACAGCTGTATGTATGGTCTGGCAGATTGGAAAGAAGCTGATGTTGCACTGGTGCCTGACTTGATTCAGGTTGATGCTATTGTGTGATCCCGTTCTGCCCTGAGCTGGTGTTAGCAAACAAGGAGCCTGAGCCCTGAGCAAACTCCTGATTTCCCAACTGCCAGGCTCTGCTTTCTCTTAGATATAAGCATCTCTAATGAAAGCAGCAGGTGAATTCCCTTTCTCAGCTGCTCAATAGCCACATGTGGCTTTACAGGAATTCTTCAGCTAAATGGTCATCTAAGCTCTTCTGTTATCTGTGCTAGATTTCTAATTAATTAACACAAAGTGGGCATTTATCTGAAACCAGATGATGACCTCCTCTCTCCCCACAGGTTCCTGCCCTTGAAATGACAGGTCCAAGCTGCCTGACTCATTCCAGTCCCACACTGCTAATCTGAGGTTTAAGTCCTCAGCCTTTGCCCATCCCACTGCTCTCAGCGAGCCAAAGGCCAGGGCAGCACCACCTGTGGTTTTGTTTTCACTGCTAAAGGTTAGAGGATCCCAGAGACAAAGGCACAGCCAAAAATAGCAAGGGGCCAAGCAGGACTTGCCCTGTGAGAGGCTGGTGGGCTCCAGGGCTGAGTCAGCCAATGTGCTGAGGTCAGGGATGTGGATGTGTGCTTGGAGAAACGGGCAGATCCCGTTGTCTTGTCTGAAATAAGAAGCTGCCAGCACATCTTGACATTGGACAGGAGCAGCCAGGAGCCCTCAGGGGGACAAATCCTGCCTCAGGGTATGTATTTGTTGTTAGTCACTGATTCCCTTTTACAAGAACGGGAACAAGGAGAAGGCAGCTGTAACCTGAATTCCTCATGAGTCTGAACTTGGGGGAAAAAAGTTTTGGCTTGGATCTGTGGCTTATGGATAACTGTTCATGGAGCTCAAGAGGAGACAGAGAAAGAGGATTGATGTGGAGGGTTGATGGCCAAGAATAGGTGTCTGCCCAACCCAAAATGAGTGCTATGCCATCCTTCTTTTCAATGAGAATTAGGATGTTGTTAAGCTTGGAAATGGAAATTACAGATCCAAGATGAAGCAAAAGGGAAAATCCTGAGAGGTTCAAGTCAGGGAAACAAGATAAACTCCATTCGGTGTCTGGAAAGAGCTGTCACATGAAATTGCAAATCCAACTGTAAGGATTTATGACACAGCTAATAAAAAAGTGGTGTTTTATAACCAGAGGCTGCAATCCTGCTGCCTAGTTCTGAGAAAGGAGCAGGGGAAGAAAGCAGTAATAGTTGATTTTTTGAATGTACCTGAAATCCAGTAAAACATTTGATACAGCATGTCACAGGAAATTTTTAGTTTGCAGAAGATGTGAACAAGCACAAAATCTGTAAAATTAATAAGGAATTAAATCCCAAGCGAGACCGAAGCCGTGTGTGGAGGGGGCTGTTAGCAGTGGTAGCATGGGATGGGAAATCCTCCTGACACAAACCTGCAGGCCCCAGGAAAAGCTCTGCTCACCTCAGCAGCTGGGTCGCTGGAGCAGCCAGATGTTCCTTTCCTCTCCACTTCCCCCCAGGGAAACCAACCATATGTTCCCTGTGCCGCTGCAGGGCACAGAGCCATCTGCTGGGGTTGGAGGCAGTGGCTCAGGGCAGTGGAAGAGGTGGGAACCTTCTAAAATGATAATGAAAAAGCAAAATGATGCTCACTTGTGAAAACAATAATCAGTAAAGCGCTTTGCCTCTTGGGCTGTTAAACACTGAGAGCAGAGGCAGATGCTCCAGCAACAGCAGCCGTCATTTGTTACCAGCTGGGAGTTCATTAGTTGGAAAGATGGGAGAGGAGCAAGTTGTGTGTTCAGTGTGAGCTCCCTGTTTAACATGGCTCAGAAAAAGGTAAATGTGATTCTCGGAGGGACCTGCTGTGATGTTTCCCTGGCAGGAGCTACTGTTGTTGTATAAGCTGGGGGTGAGGCTTCCTCTGGAAACCTGTGTGGATTTGTCATCTTTCGTGTCCAGATCTACACAGAAAGTTGAGCTGCAGAAACACTGAGTGAGTCAGGACAGAGGGCACAGGGAGGTGACCAGGGTGATGCTGGAGATGAACAGACCTGGTACCACATCCAGTTTTGCAGGTCAAGCTCACAGAAAAGATGCTTTCTCAAATGGTGCTTTCTTTCAGAATCAGGGCAGGTTCCAGGAGAACGGTTAAACAAGCAGAAGCTGGCCACTTTGCTGGTTGCCTTAAAATATTTGGAGAGAGTTCATCCGGATAAAAATCAGCCCCAAATGTTATTTTTGATTGACTCAGTTCCTGGAGGGTTTTGCGGCAGTGGAAGATGCGGATACATCACTGCGATGCTTTCTAAATGTCCCAGTTTGCTACTGGGCATCTTTCTCTCCTCTTCCCCTGATTTTTCCTGCTGTGTGAGAAGGGCTGTTGGTCTAGAAGGCAATGAAGATATTTCTACTCCTTCCTGTCCTGGGTTATTACTCTGTGCAAAAGGCCCCTTCCCACATCTTGAGGCACCGTAGCCCCGTGGTTCAGCGCACTCAGATCGTCTTTCCACTGGCACCGTGCACAGTGGCCTGCTAATGCCTGGGTTTTTTCCTCTGATCCTTGTTTTCCATACTGGGGTGACAGTCAGTGCCTTTGCAAAGCCATTTTGAATGTGCTAAGTTTTGTATGAGACCGTGTGTGTGTGTACGAATCTGGGCTGTTGAAGTTGCAGCTGGGGTTGTGGGCAGACCCAAGAAGCCAGACCTATCTCTAGGTCCAGGATTTATTCCCATCAGAAATCACAGTTAATTAAAGCCTTCTTCTGAAAGGAATTTCTTAGCCACACTAGAGGGATAACAAAGTGAAAGCCGTGTCCTTAATCCTGCCCTTTCATCTCCTAGAAATTCCTTCCTCTCCTGTCTCTTTCTCTGTGTCCTGATTGTTAAAAGAAATGAGAAGTAATTTCCACTTGGAAAAAACCCAAGACAACAAAACTCCAGCCCAGCTGATCACAGCAGAAGCTGAGGAGACAGAGCTGAAAGGAGGGAGCTGTTAATGAAGCATCAGCAGCGAGCCAGGGGCAGGAGCTGGAGCCCATCCAGATGGCACTGCTAATTCCCTGCATCCACTTTACACGCGTGTCCTCCCAGGAAGAGCTCAGCTGAGCGGCCGCTCTCCACAGCACTGGTCAGCTGCAGCCTCGCCCCCACCCCCAGGAGGGGATTTGCCTGGGTTATTCCAGGCCTCCAAATCAACTCATCCGAATTCCCACTGTGGATGGGGAATGACATCTTCCCTGCTGACCCATTGAGGGAAAATGGAGCCCCAGACTTTGGTTTCCATGAATTCCTGTATGGATGCAGCAGCGCTCCAATTGCTGCTCTCCTTCTAACCATCCCTGTTAGCATGTCTGGGAAGGGCCAGGAGGAAGGAAGAGAGGGAGCAATGGGAATGGAGGGATCAATAGGAATGGAGAGCAGAGCTGGCAGTGTGGGGAGCAGAGGTGCAGCAGCATGGCCCCAATGGCAGAGCATGCTGTGGCTGTGCTGGCACTGCCCCGTCTGCTCCCGAGTTCCCACAGCTTCCCTTCATCCACAGGCAACCCGGATATTCGTGTTTCCTGGCCTGGCAGATAAGGCGGCCTTGCCATTAATCAGGAGGCCTGGAGAATGGGATCAACACAAGGCAGGCATGCTGCAGAGTTAATCTCCTTTACTCCCCGATGATGGATGAAGCTCATTGCAGACATTAATCAAATCTGTGAGTGTGCACCAGGCAAAATGGATTAGACACTGTGTTGTTGGCAGAGGCATGTCCCGAGTCCCTGGGCAGTCCTGGAGGAAGCTCGACGTGGTAGCAGTGCCAGTCAGGGCCGCAGCACAGCGATGTGGTGTGGGTGACAGGGATTGCAGCTGCCAGAGCCCCAGGACTGCATAGGTGTGTCCCCACCTCTGCTCTGCTGGTGCTGGCTGTGCCTCCCCAGTGGCTCAGGGCTGGACTGTGCTCATCCCCAGAGGCTCAGGGCTGGATTGTGCTCATCCATGGAGCTGCTCTTTTAAACAACCTGCAGAAGGTCCTGGGATGGTTTCAGGGACGTTGGAACACCTCCAGTTATGCAGCACCCAGATCTGCCTGTTACCCAGAGGAGACCCAGCTGCCTGTGAAGGGAAGCTCTGGTGGGAATGGGAAAGGAGCATCAGACAGCAGAAGCCACCTGTGAGTCTCTGGAGACTGTGGGAAAGGGCTGTCCTGGATAAGCAGGAACAGGATCCACTGTCATATCCCAGCCCTGGCCATGGCTCTGGAGAATCCCTCGTGAAAGGCTCTTTTCTGGTGTGAGAACCTGTTCCAGCTCTGAACCGTGACTC
This sequence comes from Tichodroma muraria, assembly GCA_013390105.1. Taxonomy (NCBI): domain Eukaryota; kingdom Metazoa; phylum Chordata; class Aves; order Passeriformes; family Sittidae; genus Tichodroma; species Tichodroma muraria. The sequence goes on along the minus strand of WAAG01086749.1, from coordinate 63,399 downwards.
TTAGGACATCATGGATTTGAGGCTTGGTGTCTTGAAAGCAAAGCAGGATGTTTTCAGGCAACGTGAGAAAAATGTTCTTCATCTGCTTCGTACTGGTGTTGGAAGGAGCAGTGAGAACAACCCCAAATCCTCATCTTCCAAAGGGAGAGAAGCTCAGGCCTGAGGAAGCAGAGGGAAATGCCCTGGAAAGTTACGGACCGTGCCACTGGCCAAATGTTATGCCCCAGGGAGCAGGATATGGATTTCCAGCATAGCCACCCTGCAGCACCTGCTTCCCCCTCAGAAATGAGCGGCTCGGGGTATTCCCGGCGGGCAGCCCTGAGCCCTGATCCGTTGGAGCCGTGCCGGTGGCCCGTGCGCTCCCTGCTGCACGGCAGCTGGAGGTTGCAATATCCACTGACAGCCAACGAGTTGTGGTTTTCTGATGATTAATGACAACTCCCTCCTCATGGGAGCCATTCAGCCTCCACGCAGCTGGATGATAACGGAGCCAGAGCGAAATTTGGGTATTTCCAGAGAATAAGGCCCACATGCAGGGAGTGCGATGCTGCAGTTGTGAGTTGGTTTTTTAGTCACCCCACGTCAGTCCTGGAAGGGGGCTCCATTTCTGCAGGTAAATGTGCCTGACCTTCATTTCCAGGATGGATGCAGGTGGATGGGTGGAATCCAAGAGGTTTGTTAACAGACATTTTCTTTCCCCCCTCTGCCTTAAGTGCAAAGCCCAACTGACATCAAAGCAACAGAAAGTCTAATCCCGTTTTGAATCAGTGCAAGCACATGCAGCGAATGTTAAACAGGGAATCCGGCTGCAAAAAAAAAAGGGAGGATTATCTTTAATTTCCTGAGTGAGGGACTAAGCAAGGGAGAGAAAAGAAAGGCAGAAGACCAGAAAGAAGTGACTGTCAGTGCAGGGAGGCTCAAGGAGGAGGAAGAAGAGGAAGGCAGGGAGAGGAGGACAGTGTAAGCAGCAGCTCACATGTGCCTGCAGAGGTGAGTCCAGCAGGAGCCAGGAACTGGCACATGGGAAGGAACCCCAGGTCAGCACCGGCCCAAGTTCCCACAGGGATTCAGGGGAAGGGTTTGGTTTTGCTGTGCCAGGGCAGGGGCTGGTGCAGGTTGTAACTCCTGGCTTGCACGTGCTCGAACCAGGGCTGTGGAGCTGCTTTTCAAGAGAGGTCAGAGCTGGACTGTCCTGGAATGATGTAGCAAATGGCTGGTAACCTGATTACTTTTGTGGGAGGAAAACGATCTGTTGCAAAAGATATTACCAGAGCACAGCTTCCTAAACCACCAAGCTGTGCTACCTGTCTGAGAGCTGGCTCTGGGTGGGTTTCTGTAGCTCTTTGCCACCAGCAGGTCCCACCAGCTCTGCTAAGGGCAGTCACTGCTGCATTTCATACTAAAGCTGATGTTCAGCTTCACAGGGCGTGAGTTCATGGAGTTGTGTCCGGGTTCTGGCTGGGGTCTAGGATGTGTCCTGGCATTGAAGCCCTCCTGGTGGCAGTGGCCAGCTGCAGGCAGCAGCTGCGCTGTGGCATGAAGGGAGATGTCTGGGGCCAAACCAGCCCAGACCTTTGTCTGCCAGAGCCTGGTCTCTGGGAGGGAGCTGTGATCCTCCTCCTCCTCCTTGTGGGCAATGCATCTCTCTCTTGATCAAGCCCCCTAATTAATCTCCTTGGACTGCTTCCAGCAGCAGCAGCAATTGCCAGGAGGGAGTGTAAAAGGCAATGGAGTAAATACCTACATAAGCACCTTTGTGTCCAAATCCTCAGTCCTGCTCTCACTTTGCCCTTGATGCTGTTGCCAATGAGGTGGAGTGCTGAGCAGGGTGGGAAATGCCTGGCCTGGATGTAATGTGGGAGGAGATGGGTGCCTGTACAGAAAAGGCTCCATGGGGACAGGATGTGACTTCTGAGAATCAGGAATGAGACTGAGACTTGCTGGGCTCCTTAAGGACATGAGCAAAGCCCAGCAGTGGGGCACCCATCACCCCTCAGTGCTCAGGGAGACAGGTGATGTGTGAATCGATGCCAGGAGCTGCAGGAAGGGCTGCTGTGGGTGGCTTTAAATCTGGGCAGTAACCTGCTTTCTGGCATGGCCTGATTCCGTGCAGGAGAGGCTCTTCCTCGCCCTGCTTCATCCTCAGCCTGCACTCTCCTCCCTGCAGGACAGATCCTGTGGTCCAGCACGGCCTCTGCCATGGTGGTGCTGCCCTTGTGCAGGTGCCAGACATCAGCCCTGTGCTGACCCTGAACTGAGAGTGTTTGGGCAGTGGTGTCTGCAGACCCATACAGGAATCAACCTTGTCTGCCATGGGCATCAAACTGCCATTGCTCCCTTGTTTGCCTGAGCCTCCTCCTGCCCAGGTCTGAGATGCAGCCCTGGGATTGCAGAAAGGCTTTGGGTCGAGCTAGGCGTGCTTTAAAAAAACAGCAGTGAAAGAGAAGCCTAAGCCACAGCTGAAAGGGGGAAGTGTATTTCCATCCAGCTGGTTCATAACATACTTAAAATGTTTTTGGTGTCTGGTATGGGCCTTTGCAGACCTCCTGGCCACTCAGTGGGGATGAAACAGCCATGAACTTCCAAGTTTGGTTGTCATGCATGAGATTTGGGAGGGGGAGTCTTGCAGTCCAAAATTTGGAGCTGTGTCTGTCACAGCCTCACCTGGAGCCAGCGCTGGCCATGAAGCTGCTGTGGATGCCACTGTGTGCACTGCTTCTGCCAGTGTGGCTGCTTCCATGCTGGGCACCAAATTAATCACTTTGAGTGTCTTATCCCATCTCAAAATAATGTCGGAGTAGAGAGGAGGGGTTTGCACAGCTGCAGGAGCTGTGAGACAAGCCAGGATGAGCTGCAGCCACCCAAGACATGGGCTAACCTAAAAAACCTGCTTTGAATTGTTGCAGTGAATTTAAAAAAAACGCCAACAACCTCCTTCCCAATACTTTACAAGGAGGAGATCGGTGTAGTAGGGACCTCTAGGTGGCAACATCGACCTGAGGAGCTGCAAGCAGGAACGGGGCCCCGCAGAACTGAGCAGCCCGACCTGGCTGGAGCCCCCAGGACCCTCATCCAAAGTGGGGAACACAAGTCAGTGCTGCCTTGGAAACCTTTCTGCAGAGGCTGGGGGCAGAGCTGGCCACACAGCTGTGCCTGCACCTTGAAAGCCCCTAGGCTCTAAAACATCTCGTACTGGTGCACAGAAGGGGGCGAATTGTTAAAGGACTTTCTCTGCAGTGAAAACTCAGTCGATGCTCTCAGCACTTGCTCTGCAGGCACAGGGGAATAAATGCGGGGGGTTCTGTCAGCTCTGCAAGGTGTCGACGTGCAAGGTGCATGGTTGGAGCCACTGGCAGCTCTTTGTGCTGGTGTCACCAACCAGCTGCTCAACCTTCAAGAGTGGCTGGAAAACTGGGATTCATGGGGGGAAATGGGGACTGTTGCCTGCTCCGCTCCCTGCAGGGAGGGCCACAGAGGGAAGGTGCTGGGCTTTGGTGCAGTGTCAGGACTGCCAATATGTGGTTAAATGTTTAAAGGTTGCACTAGAAATCGTTGATTTCTAGTAAATGCCTCCAGTGACACCCTCAATTTAAAAGGCTAGTGTGACACCAGAGACTAAAGCTTGAATTACCCAGCTTTAGCCACACAAGTGTGGCTGCACCAGCACAACCTTTGGCTGGGGATGTCGGGGTGCTGTGCCCTTACTGTGGTGTAACAGCTTGTGCTGGAGGTCCCGGGGGTGAAAAAGTCCTTCCCCTGCCTGAAACAGGACACACACATTCTGTACAAAGCAGGACCTGGGCTCCTCTTTTGCAAAGTGGGTCTGTGCTCAGGGAGCTGCAAAGCTTGATTAAGATCCTTAAAAGGACCAAAGGTGCCACATAAATTCAGGGGATTATTATAAATGTCACTGCGCTTTACAAGCTCTGGAAAAACTCAGAGGAGGAATAACAAGACCTTTCACTTCACAGCACTTTCTAGCAGGGCTACTTAAAGCTTCGTGCTTCAGCATAGCAGCCATAAAATGTTGACATTTATAATTAGATGTGCATAATAATCTCTTTATTCCCGATCTGAAAAGACAGGGTGTGTCTGGAGATGTCAGTCCCTCCTCCTTGCCAAGGATCCCCCTCATTGGGGTTGCTCATGAAACCATCACTTGGTGAAATGTCTCGGTGCCTGGTTTGAAGAGGTGTGGGATCCTTGCAACTCCCCCAGGAAGCTGTGGGCTGGCCATTTAGTGAATAAAACCAAAGCCTCCGTGTGTTTTTAATCTGATTAGTTGATGATAATCCAGTGGTATCATGCAACAAAAACTGTCCAGCTTTATTAGGCAATCTCTTGTTTCAAAAGAACTGTACTCGAGTGAGCACTTGCCTCTGCTGTTTCTGCTGAAGATTGGCAGAAATGGGTGATTTTTGGTGGTCTTAGTGCTTTGTTGAGAGTAGGATTATTTTGGGGTTTGGACAGCTGGGAATCGATGGATTTTGGTCCCATGGGTGCCATCAGTGGCATTATGCAGCCCCTCTGCCAAGGGGGCTGGGGGTGGAGGGGGCAAAGGGCTGACGGGGAACGGCTGGGGCTGAAAGAGGGGGAGAGCTGGTTCCCAGACCACCGCGTTGCTCCTGAATCGATGATGGGGGACGTCTCTCCGAGGCCGGTCCTGTAGCACCGGACCAATCCCGGATCAAGCACTAGGTCGGCCCCGTACGATGCCAGTCCCAGACCACCGGCTCGGAGCTGACTGAGGGGTATGGAGGATTCCCAAGGGAGCCGGTCCCGTACCACTGGCTCGGTCCTGGGTCGAGAATGAGGAACCTCCCACCAGCTCGCTCCCGAATCCCGCCGGTCCTGGAGCATCGGGTCGGTCCCGTACCACGCCGGTCCCGCTCCCCGCCGCCGGTGCCGGACCGCGCTGTGCGTCCAGCCGGACCCCCTTCAAAGCGAGCCGATGCCCGGAAGGCCGGGGCAGCCCCGACCGGGGGCGGAGCGGTGCCGGTGCGGCGGGATGGGCGGCCCGGCCCCTGCCCCGCTCGACGCCGCATCACGGTGAG
>WAAG01086749.1:8121-58289 GCA_013390105.1 Tichodroma muraria | reverse complement strand
TGCCGGGACAGGGCCAGCTCGAGCGGGACTTTGCCGAGTGCCGCGCCGCCTGCTAGCTGCGACCCGCGGCTCCGCTCCGGTACCGGCTCCGCTCGCGCCCCGCACGGCTCGGGAAGTTGCGGCCGGGCCGGGCTCGGCACTGCTCGGTGCGCCGCGGTCCGGAGCGGCTCCGCACGGCGCGGGCGGGTCCGGNCCTCGCTGCCCGCCCGGCCGCGCCCGCGGCGGGGCTGGAGGCTCCCGCGGGAACCGAGCTGCCCACGCCGCCCCTCGGGACCCGGCTGGGTGCCTTCAGCTCCTTTGCATCTTTCCTCCGCCACTTACGTAACTGGTTTGGGTTTGTTCGGGGTTTTTTTTCCCCTCCTCTCCCTCCTTTTTTCTCCCGGCGCTGCCGTTGGCCGCGGGAATGTTTGGGATACTTTGGTTCTCCAGGTGGATTCCTGGGCTGGAGGCTCAGCTCTGCTCGTGTGGGAGGGATGTTTTGCTGTTGCTTTTCCAGCTTTGTGCGTTTCTCGAATTTTACCTTCGTTACTCCTCTCTGGAGAGACTCAGCGCTCTCGGTCCCTCCGAGGTGCCCGCTGAGCCCTGCGTGTCCCGGGAGCCGAGGCGGCAGCACCGGGGCCGTTTTCCAAGTGAGGCCGGGCAGACTTTTGGAATATAAAGTCGTCTCACCGCCTCACGTTAGCTTCTTGTGAGCACACTCTTGAGGAGCAGCACAGAGTTGGATGCAGTTCAGAGGGTTAAATGAAATAATTCTGAAGACGGTGCGACACGGAAGGTTTCGGGAGGGGATTTGTTTGCAGCGAGAGGTTAGTCTGAGTCAAGTGGCTGAAACTTTGTTGTAAGGTAGATAAGCTTCTGCAGGTGCCCTAGGACGATGGGAGGTGACAGCAGACCCCTGCGGGCACCAGCTTCAGTGCGAGGGAGTGGGGGGAGAACCCCCCAGCCTGGTGTGGGAATCACACCCCCCCTTGTCCCAGAATCTAAGCCAGTACCTGAGGGTCATCTTTTTGTCTGCCCTGTGCTGCTGCACCCGGGGAAGCTGTGAGGGGTCCATGCCCGGCAGCTGCAGCTCCCAGCTGAGCAATGCTATGCCGTGGGATTCTCCTTCTGGTTTTGCCCCCACCCCAACAGGACCTGTCATTGTTGTCTTGTCTCCCCTGTGATTTCCATGCTCCGAAAAGTGACCTCGATTGCTCAGAGGAAGCGATACTCGCTGTTACATAAACTGTGGAGGGCGAGCGCTCTGGGAAGGGAGACTCCACTGAGCCATGGCTGGGGGAACCAGAGCTGGTTCTGATCTGTCCTGGATGGGCAGAGGGGAAGTTCTGGGGTGGTCTGGCGATGGCCTTGCAGCTGGCACGGTGTGTGCTCCCTGCTCTCCTGCACGCACGCTCCTCCCCGGTGTTGGAGCAGCCTGCCAGGTGTCTGGCCCTGAACTAGGAGGGATTTTCTTGCCACATAGTTTGGGCAGCCCGGGTGCAGCGTGGGAGCACAGACTGGTACATGTGGACTGCTTCTGCAGGACCCCGTGCCCTTTCCAGGCTACCCTGACTGGCCAGGATATGGCCTTGATCCTGTTCTGAGCACAGTTGTCCTGCTGAATTACACCCAGCTCCTCACTGGGGCCAGAGAGAGCTCCTGAACTGGTGAAGAAGTGTCTTGGGTCCCAGGGCATTGAGCGTCCCGGGGATGTTTGGAGGGTGTGGGTTTATCCTTGCACACGAGGAAGAGTGCGAGGCAGGCTGACCCATTCCTGTGGGCTGTAGAGGGCTTTGGCTAAGCCTTCCCAGCTCCATCCTTTGTGTGCTGCCACTGGGAAGGGAGAGGGGAAGATGTGTGCCCCAAGCCCCTTGTGCTGCCTTTAGGGAGCACGTGGTGTGTGTGGCCCTGGGAGGGCTGGGAAGGAGCTGTGCCCCTGTCCTGCTCTGGGGGCAGCACCCTCGGGAGGTTTCCTCCACAGGTTCTTCCCTCTGCGTTTAACATAAGGATGAGCCAAGTCCCTCCAGGACTAAATATAGTCAAAGTATTCGTTCTTCGGCACAGATACAAAAGCTGTCGCGATGGAGCTGGGAGGTAAATGGCCTTTGGGGGCTAATTCTGCTCTTCCCTCCGCAGGTCCTGGGCTGCCGTGCCGGGGCTCGGCCGCGCACGGGGCTCCCCAGCGTGCCTGCAGTGCCGTCACGGAGAGGAATGCCGAAACGAAGGGGCTAATGAGCACCAGAGAGGGAGGATCTATAACTTCCAGATGGCAACGAGCCCATAATCCCTTTGGGAAGAATTAGGGACTTGTCAACGCAGCAGAGCCTGCTGAAGGGAGCAAAGCACGACACCTCTGACTCCAGGAGTGCTGTGAGAGGCTGAGGGTATCCCAACACTGCCAGCGCTGGACACCCTGCCCCGAGCTGCCTGGCTTTGTCTCACAGAGCTCTGGTGCTGCAGGGAGCCTGTCCCCAAGCACTGAAGTATTTTTTAACTGATTGCATGTTCTCCAACCAAACCCCATCTGGGTCCTGCTCCTCCCGACGCAAGAAAGGGACTTCTGCCCTTAACAGAAAGACTTCTTCCTTCTGATTTTTATGCCCTGTGGGATTGTGAAGTGTCTTTCTTCCTGGATTTCATCTCTCATCAAAGTGTGTTTTGAGGAATTAGGGACTTATTCCCATGGCTTTATAAATCTCTGGGATCTGAGGGTTTCTACGTTGCCGCTGCTCCCACCCGCCTGCGATGGGGCGCGAGCAGGAGCTGATCCAGGCCGTGAAGAATGGGGACATACCTGGTGTGCAGAAACTGGTGGCCAAGATCAAGGCGTCTAAGAGCAGTGAGTACCTGGGCAGAGAGCCGTGGGCTCCCTCCCCCTGGCCGGGCATTCCTGCCCGTCCTGGGGTGCAAGTGTCAGTGCTGGCCAAGCCAGGGTGCAAGTGCTGGCTCTGACCCCCGGCACATGAGTTGTGCTGCGGCCGGAGGCAGGAGTGCAAGCACAGCCCGTGCGGATGAATGACTGGGCTGTAAGCAATCCTACAGCTGAGCTGGGGTTCCCCTTGGGCTCGGGGCCAGGGGCCCTGGAGTGTGGGCCACTGAGCAGGGATTGGTGAAGGGAAGCAGCCGTGGTGGGGGGAAGCGAACCGCTTTGGGAGGGGGGGACTCTGCTACAAAGGGTCTTTAGCGGTTGCTGCTCACTCCCAGCCGTATTTATCTTGTGAAAAATTATCATCCCAGCCAGTCGACTGGAACCAATCGTCAAGCTTTAAATTTCAGTCTGGTAATGTTTAACCCTTCAGCAGGGCTGTTTTCTTGCCTATGCTCTCAGAAAGGTCATCAGCAAGCAGAGCTTGGAGCGAACAGAGGGCTCAGGGAGGTCCCCAAGGGCAGCGGGGTCCTGCAGACGCTGCACAGCGTCTGGAGGAGATGGGGAGGGTAGAAAGGTGGATGAGATCATGGCCACTGCCACGGAGCCCTTGTAAAGAGTTGAGCTCCTGGTCATTTCTCCTGGCAGACCAAGAGAAGGAAACTGGGAAAAGTATATAAAAGGGCTCTCAATGCTGTCTCTGGCTGGGGGAAGGTGCATCCTGGCTGTCCAGGTTGTGGGAGTGTGGATACCCCTGCCAAGGCTGCTCATCGTGGGGGGTCTCATGGGGGTGTGTGGGAAAGCTGAAGGGGAATAAGCTGTCTGGAGGAGGGAGAGAGGAAACTCAGGCCGGAGAAGGTTTAAGGCTTCTTAGGAGCAGCTCAGACTGGGGATGCTGGCGCAGAGAAACCCGAGTTAGGCTGAGGATTATAAACATGAGGAGGGGATCAGCTCCCCTGGGTCATCTACTGGAAAGCTTTGACTGGGGCCAAAACTTTGCAAATCTCAACTGCTGGGCTTTCAGAAGGGCTGGGAGCCACCTTCTTCCCAGAACAGGGGCATCTGGTGTCCCATCCCTGGGTGAAGGTACTGGGTGCCATTGCCTCTGCTGCTCAGGGACTGTGCCTGTACAGGGTCCCAGAGCTGAACAACAGCAGTCTGCCCACGTGGGTGGGTTGAAGGACAATAGATAACATCAGACAATAAATAGATAAATACAAGACAATAAATAACATCAGGACGTGAGTGTCCTGCTGGCTGATGCAGCCCTGTCCCTGAGCTGATGTGCCATAGCCAGGCAGTGTGTGCAAGCTGGGATACCCATGTCTCTCCTCCTCCTGCACACCCAGAGGGGTGAAGTCACACTTGTTTTCCCCCTTACCCTCCAGTAACTCTCTCCCAGTTCAATCCCGTCTGTTTTCTCTCTGGAGTCTTCCCCTCCCTGCAGCCGTGGGGCACCCACGTGAACATGTGTGTTTAACTCCCCCACTGCAGCGGCATCAGCAGCTCCCTCGGCTTATTTTCATTTTATTCCTTTATAAGGAGGCGCCAAAAACCCCTGACCCCTCCAAGGCCACTAGCCCCCCTCAGTGGGGCTCCTGTGCTTGAACTGCTGTGGGGCTTGCCTGATCCTGGAGGCTCATCCCTGGCATGGAGGGCACCACTGCTCCCCATTCCTTATGGTTCCCTCTCCTTCTTCTCACTGATGCCATGTGAGCCAAGCATTTGCTGCCTTTGCTGCTCATTAAAGCGCCTTTTCCATATGACAGGCTGAGATGCTGTTTTTTTTTTTATTATATATTTTTTTAAATCCCTCTAAGAGTCCTTCTGCTGTCTCAGTGGATTGGGAGCTCGATCGCTGTGATCAGCCCTCTGGGGCTTCCTGTGCCTAAAAAAGTCACCGCACGTAAGCAAAATCCAAGCGCCAGACCCGGCAGTGGGAACTTCAGGGACACGTTGTTTAATATGCTCCGTGCGCAGCCTCCTCCCCGCGCAAGCGCTGCCACACAAGTGGGTCACAGCACCTCTCATTCCAAGGTGGTAGGGTGGGCAGGGACAAGATTTTTGGGGGCAAGAGCCGGGAGGGAAAGGGCAGGCGAGGGCAGTTGTCCTGCCTGCGGGAAGAGGACGTCGGCGCGACACCGTGGTCACTCCTGCAGCCAGGAAGGGGGTTCTGGTCTGGGAGAGCCAGGCTGCTCCTGCCAGGCCAGCCATGCTTTGCTGAGGTTCCCTGGCAATGGAAACATCCCGCTTTTTATTTTCCTTCTCCCTCTCCCCTCCCCTCTTCCTCGGGAGTGCTGCAGAGTTTAATTGAAATTGTTAAACGACCCATCACAGCTTTGGCCTCTCTCCCCCGCAATCAATCACGTCCTTTGGGCTGCTGCCCTCACCAACAATGCACCAGTTGGCCCGGCCAGGGCCAGCACCGAGGGGTTGGGGCTCCCAGAGGAGGCAAGAGCCCATCTGGCCAGGGACCTCAGGGGCGACAGCTCCTGGAGCTGGATGGCACCCAGCAAAGTTTGGGTGTCCACATCCCTGGATGCAGGCTCAAGGGACAGGGGATGGGGAGGTGACAGGGTGATGCTGGTAGAGGGGGGTGCCCCTGTGATAGCCAGGGGCTGGAGGAGCTGTGGAAAGCGGTGGGAGCTGGACTCACTGTTTGCCTTCCTCAAGGGAGTGGTGAAGGTTTCTGTTTAAACGTATGCGAAGTGCAAAGAAAGGGCAGCAGCTGAGCAAACTGGTGTGAAACTCTCAAGGACAGCGAGCAAAGCCCTGCTGGGGTTTAGCTGCTACCTTAAGAAAGTTTGGTCAGCCGCTTGCCCCATTTCACCAGCTATGTTGGTGCTTTCCAGACCTTACATATTAAGGACTGGGATGGGTTCCTGGGACATGGCTGTGTTTGGGCTATGACCTAGCAAGGTGTTAAATGCTAGCAAAGCTCGCAGAGGGGTCTTGGCTTTATCTCCATGCCTGTGTTAGAACCTCTCACTGCTGCGTCCCAGCAGCACAAAGCATGTTAAGGTTTTCTCAAGAGCTGTGCAGCCCTCAGACGCTGCTGCCACCAGCAGCATTCAGTTTGGCAGGTGAAGGATGATGCTGCTCCGTGTGCTGTGAGACTCTAGCAGGCAGATGTAGGATAACTCACTCCTTCTCTCCCCCTTGAATTTCCTCCTAATCCCTAGTAGCTGTATCAGCTTAAGCCTCAAAGCGTGAGGTTTAATATCTCTCCTGTGATTTGTTAGCCTTTGCCACCGGCGTTCTGTGTCCCTGTTCTCTGCAGAAACATCCGCCCTCCTTTCATGACCTGCTGGGATTTCTGCTTCTCCCAACAGCAGCAGGTCTGTAGTTGTTTGGGGGAGAAGTTGCTCTTTTTTGCAATCTGGGAGTTATTTTGTAATGGTGTTAGATGTGCCTTTGTGCCAGGCAGCAAGCCCAGTGTGCCATCCCCCCCTTACAGAGGAGGACCATCCTCCTCTTCACTGCTGCTGCTGAGCAAGGCTTGTCCCAAATCCTCAGTTTTGTTGGAATATTTTGCTGGAATAGCAACCTCCAGGTGCTATTCCAGGCTGCAGGGCAGAGCCCAGACTGGCCTTGGGCAGGATCCTTATCGTGTCAGGCTCTGTTACACCCGATGGCTTTCCCTGGTGGCAGTGGTGCAGGGGTGCCTGGGCACCTTTCCTGCTCCACTCCTGCCCCTGGCAGCAGTGAAGAGGAGGATGGTTCCCGGCTCTGCCACAAGCACAAGTGTGGCCCTGGCCACGTCCCTTGAAGCCCAAGTTTCGAGGATGAGTTCCCGAAGCGTCCTTGGCTGTGTCCTCCCCTCCTCTCCCCACATGCTGTAGGTCTGACGGGCTGGACCGGCTCCGCAGCCGCGCTCCGACTTGGAAAGGCTGTGGGCACGCCTGCGGAGAGACGCTGAGAAACTCTGCCGAAACGGGCAAAACTCCTTCTTCCTCCGGGACTGAGCCAGGAGCGGGGCGAGGCACCATGCCCGGGGAGCCAGGCTGGCGGCGGCCCCGTGCCGGGGACCCCACCACCCCACAGCATGCCCAGACCTGTTCCTGAGCCAGCCCGCAGTGGGTGGGTGGTGGGGAGCGGGAGAAAAGACGCTTCAAAGGCTCCGGAGAGTGCGGCAGCCACGGGGCTGGATGGTGGTGGGGCTGCAGCTCCGTGGCAAGGTGGGGTCAATTCTTTCTTCCTCCTCCTGTGGCTCCCGGCCTCCCTGGAAGCAGGGGGGGATTCCTCTGGTAGCCCGGTGTTTGCTTGGTGGGGTTTCCCATCCATATCCTGGCGTTCCCACCTCTCTTGCTGGGAAGGAAAAGTCCCACACAGGCAGAGGAAGGAGTGAAGGGACAGTTGGTTTTCAAAGCTGGGCTCCAATGGGTGCTGTGTTCAGAAAGGGGCCCAGCTGCCACCGGAGTGCCCAGAGCCAGGGAAAGAGTCTCTGTGCTGAGTGCAGGAGATAAGGCACGAGCAGTGTCACACAGGGAGATGGAGGAGCCTGTCCTGGCCGAGCCCCTGCCCTTCTGCACCCCATTTCCCTGTGTTCACAGCTCCACATCTCCCCCTGTCCCAGGTCTGTATTTCTGTCCCCAGCCTTTGGACACCCATTGGCAGGGCAGCCTGTGGTCCCTGCTGTCAGCCTGGGACACTGCAGCTAACTTTTTCTTGTCTCTATAAAAGAGTGGGGGGAAAACCAGGCTAATTCTGGGGAAGGGGATGAATGTGGGGACTTTTGAGCCTGCTCCAGGCCATGCTGCCATGCTTTGGAGATGGCCAGACAGCCCTGGGGTACCCCAGGGAATCTGGGATCTTCTGGAAATGTAGAGGTCTCTCAGGGCCATGGATGGAGCCAGGCTGGCAGCCATCCCCAATGTCACAGGCAGGAGGCTGAGGTATGGGACAGGAGGGGAATTTCCATCCCTTGGGCATTTCCTGGTGACTCAGCCCAGACTAGGGGGCTCAGCTGCCCCTTCCCAAGGGCTGCAGAGGCCGTTTTGGCTGTCTGACCCAGAAACACGCAACAATTCGGCTGACGCCAGCTTGAAGGCAAACAGGGAGGGCAGCCCCGAGCCCTGGGACGCTGCGTGCCTGGCTGCCAGCAGCACACGGGCGCGGTAACCAGGACGGTGCTCCCCAGGGCTGCAGAGAAGGGGACGTGGCAAGGACGCTGCCAGCACAGGCATTCTGTCCTCTGGCTTGGCTGATTCCAGGAGGGAGCTGGTGGACCACGACACCGACCAGCCTCGCTTCTGCCACTTCTCTGTCAGGATCCCAGTGCTGCAAAGAGGTTTTTCTGGGAAGGTGGGAGGTGAATTGTTGGATCCTAGTGGCGATGGACCGCCTGTAAGATGGTTTCCTGCTGGAAATAGATGCTTCCACCAGCATTGCTCCGGCAAGAGTTAAAAGCAGGGTTGGATGCCGTGCGTGTATGTGTGCATGCACGCGCCCTGCTTTGTTTTTAAAAGCGCCTCGGCTGTCCTGGATCCCCGCCAGACCTGGGGCCGCCGCTGGCAAAAACTCCGGCAAAGGAGTATGAAAGGGGCAAGAAACTAAATAACAATAAACCACCTTTTTTTTTTTTTCTGGCTGCTCTAGCAAGGGGGAGGGGGGGGGGGGGCTGCGAGCATTCCAGCTCCCCCTAAATCCCATCCTGGCTTCCCTAAAAAATCACGCCTGGGATGGAGAGGGCGGGATCTGTTTGAACCTTGGGGCTGTAATATCACCCAAGCCTTGCCGAGGTGTCCTGGTGAGTCACAGACCTGTCTGGAGATGCCTAAACTGCTTGGAAATGGCTCTGTCGGTATGATCTCTACCCTCCCAGGGAAGGGCTGGATCCTCTGGCCCATCCCTCACTCCTGTGGGATGCTGCCACCCTGAGCCGTTTGCAACCCCAGGGAGAAAGGCCGGAGCTGTAAGCGAGCAGGGCTGCGATGGCGAGATAAGGGAGCAGGGAGAACCTGCGTGAGGCAGGTATGCAGCTCCCGCAGCATCCCAGGCCTGGTGCAACATGTCCGGCTGTGCTTCCGCCAAGCCCTGCCAGCGCCGCTCCCCGCGGCCCCAGCCAAGGCTGCGCAGGGAGCACGTGGCCCCCGGCGTTGATGCCATGCCCAGACCCCTGCCCCATCCTCCCCGGTGCCATCCCAGGAGCTGGGTCTGGCACGGCCACCTGAGGTGGGCAGCTGTGCAGGGAGGAGTGAAAACTCCTGGGATTTCGTAATTCTGGGCACGGCTGGTTGTGTAAGGCCCTGTCTGCTTGGAAGGGAGTTGGCGAGCATGGCAAGGGCATCTGGTGCCTGTCACCGAGGTGTCCCCAGCAGCGAGGTTGCCACCCACTCTGCAGGTGCCTCTTGCGCCTATGGAGCATCTATCCCAGGGGCTGCCTGCCTCACTCTCCCCCTCCAGCAGCCCCTTGTGAGGCATTGCCTTGTTTCTTTGCCAGGACAGGCATGCATAAGCCTGAAGGGGGTTTCCAGCTGGAGGTGAACTGGGTGCAAATAGCACTATGGAGACTGGGGATTGGGAGCCGAACCGATCTTCCCCTTCCATGGGTGTCCTGTCTTCCTGGGCAGGACACCCAACTCACAGCCAGTGCAGCCCCTCAGGGACCTGGGATGTGTCCCCACCATGGCAAGGCCACGTGAGAACACTTGCCTCAGTGGCCTCCAGAAGGGGCCAGAGTCCTCCCTGGTGGCTAATCATTGCCTACATGGGGGACACGGGGACACGGTGAGTCTGGCCAGCAGTGTGGCCCAGGGATTGCTTTGGGCTGCAACCCAGGCTACTCTGGTTGGTCTGAAGCAGCTCTGGTTTGGTTTTGTGGGGCTGATATAGATGGAAAGGGCTTCGTGAGCCCTACTGGCTTCCCTGAACCAATACCTGCTAATCCTGCTGGCTTAAAAAGAAGAGAGACACTCCTCCTTAGAGGGAAGGAGGCTCCTGCACATAATGAGGTGCTGCCTCTGACCCTGCTCTGTGTCTCCAAACCTCAAGAGCTACTTAAGCTTTGGGAGAGCCCTCAGTTTCCTCCTCAACAGTGTCGAGGTTCAGGCAACTCCCTTTCTTGGAGCATCTGTCCCACTGATTATATTTAGCAGCGCATGGATATCCTGGAGCTGCTTCTTTGTTCCTTTCACCCCAAACCTGGTGTGGATGTGCAGGTGTCCGAGTCCCCAAAGTCATGGCTCTACTCTGTCCCACTGCAGCCTGCTCTGTGGCTTGTGGGACAGAATTCACACCAGGTGAGTGGTCCTGGATGGACATCTCCTCCCAGGAGCAGTGCAGGTGGGTGCCTCCTCTCAGCCCCAGTCAGGCACAGCCCAGACCCTGGGACAGGGACCAGCATATGGCCATCAGCCCCCTGCGCCCACACGTGTTGCTGGTCATGTGTTTGCAAAAACAGTATACCTTGTTTTCCAGGAAGGGACATGAGGCTTCGAGGGCTGGTTGGCTCTCCCAGTGCTTTCCCAGAAGGATTGCCACTGCTCACAAAACCGTTCCCTGCCAAGCCTGGGGATGGAGCAACCCGCCATGATCTCATGGCCAGGGTGGGGGGCATTGGATGCCACAGGAGAGGTAGCATAGAGCAAGAAGTGGTGCATTTTCCTACAAAAAGGAGCAGATGGAGGCAGGAGGGTCCCATTTTTTCCCGTGCTCCCCCACTTTCTCCCCACACCCGCCCCGGGATGCTGTGGGGCAGCAGGTGGGGGTTTCAGGGCTTGCTCCCACGTCCTGCCTGCGCTGCCAAGACGGGCTTGCCGGGACCGTTCCCGACACGCACCCGCCGCGCTAGGAAGGCGTAAACAGATCGGGTTCCCGGCAGGGGTCCAGGGAGCGGGCAGGCCTTGGCTTGTGTCCCACCACTGCTCTGTCGGGATGGGGTGTGGGGAGCACCCAGGCAGGGCTGGGATGGAGGGGGCTGACCTGGCAGAGGGGTCCCTGCAGGCAGCAGAGTCCCTACGGGACGCTGGTCATGACATTGGTTTGACAAGGAGCCAAGGATGTTGCCTCTGCCTCTGTTTACTCTGGTGGTGAGGTGGGCCTGTTATTTGGGGGGTGGGAGATGTTGATGTGCTGCCACCAAACCCCTTCCTGATCCCTTTATGGGGAGCTGCTGACCAGAGCTCAGCCCATGGACTGGGGGTCCTCAGATCCACCTCCTTCTTTTCTATTGGAGTTGTATTGTGATGCCTTTGACCTTGCTGTAACTCAGCCCTTGTCCCTTCTAAGGTATATGGGGGGATGGGACTGCTCCATGTCGCCTTTGTCCCCAGCTGGTCCCCAAGCAGCTGCTGCCCGACTCTGGCGTCCGGGCTGGGCAATGGGAGGAACCCGCTGCCCTCCCTGCCGGCCCTGGAGCAGCTGGGACGAGGGGAAGGGGTCAGGAACGCAGTACCCAGAATAACTCAGCAGTCACCAAGGGCCCCAAAGGGTTGGGAAGGTGGGTGTGGGGTCCTGGGACAGGTTCCTGCTTCCAGGACAAGGTGATGCCTCTCCCCAGGACACAGACTGTCACCGGCTGCTAAGTGATTGCTGCTTCCGTGTAGGGACATGCAGGGTGGTGCAGGACATCCTGGTCATGTAGCTGTCATGTCCTTCTCCTGTCCACTGCATACAGAGCCCCATTGTAGACCAGGATCCCAGGCACATCCTTCACTGCCACAGCTGCATGAAAATACCCCAGTCCATCTAAGGCAGTGGGCAAGATTTTGGCAATGGCTTCTCCCACTTTGGCATTGTCCAGCCAGAAACCCAGGCGGGCAGTTGGAGGGTCTGATCCATCTGGGAAAGAGCCCTCATTCTGGGCATGGACAACACCATGCCACGGGATGCTATTGAAAGGACAACACCTTTCCCTGTCTTCGGAGGGAAAGGAGAGAGTAGCAATGGGACCACCTCTCTCAGGCTTCTTGTCCCAGGCTGGAGAGAGCTTGGCCTGTGCCTGCTGGGGATGGACACATCCCTCTCCCATTCCCGCTTGCCAGCAGCATGGTGCCAGTCAGTTCTCACGTGTTTTGGTAGGTGACCTTTGCACAGGCAATGGGAACAACAAGGTGCCCTGTGCGCCCTCACCATCAGTGGAGAAGGGATTTGGAGAAGGATCCCTCCCATCCGTCATGGCTTGGGAGCTGAACAGCCACTGCTGGGTGAGATCCTTACGGTCTTTCCCAATGCAGATGCTACAAATGGCTGCAGCACCATGGAATCTGCAGGAACAGTCACCCATCCAGCATCCCTTGAGACTGGCAGGAGCCAGAGGCCACATTTTGGCTCTGTCCTGGAGGGAAGGAAGTGTTTCACTGAAGCTGCTGAAATCCAGGCTGCAGTTCAGAGGGAGCTGGACAATGCAGGCATCGCTTGCTGGAAGGAAGCTTTAGCAAGCTGAGCCCCTTGCTTCAGTTTGGCAATAGAGAATATAGTCAGCAGCCCACCCAGAAGTGGAAATCCTTGGTTCTTAGGAAAACCCAGTCCCCAGACAGCAGCTGCCATGTCCCTGCACAGCACAGGCTATGACTGTCCCAGGGGACCCTGCCGGCACGTCCCCGAGCAGGGCTGGCGGCAGCACCGGCTCATGGGGTCAGAGTTGAGGAAAGGCATCCGCAAGGTATTTTTAACCGTGTGACTCCGAACTCTGGCCGCCAGCAGCCATCTGAGGTTAGTCCTGGGCTGCCGACAGCTGATTGCCCATGGGCCGCTGGTGAGAGGGGGGAGTTTTGAGTAAAATTCAGTTCCCAGTCGTGTCTTGGCCTCAGGAAGGAGTGACGGCACTTGAACCATCGACCTTCTGGGTGACCTCGAGCAAACAGCTTCACCTCTCGCTGCCTCCCCTCCCATCCTGCGTGTGCCTTGCCCAGATTAGCACAGCCGGGGTGGGGACTCCGTCCACCCTGGCAGCACCTGCTCCAGGTGCATGGCAGCTTCCCTGGGGCCAAAGGGGGAGGATGTCACAGGATTTCCAGCCTCCGCATTGCTGTGTGCTTTGAGTACTGGCTCCACCGGCTGGAGCAGCTCCTGGGTGCCAAGCTGCCATGTGCGAGCACGGGGCTGGCACTGATGGTGACATGGTGCCATAGGGCTGTGGCTGCCCAGTCCTCCAGCCTCAGCCTTGCCCTGCTTCCCCTGGGAGCTGCACGGTTGCTACAACCTCCAAGCTACAGTGTAGGGGCTGGATCCTTGTTCCACTCCCTTGAGCCCACAGGGTTTTGCTGGCCACTGTTGACTGCTCTCATTTTTATCTGGGGCTCATTGTTAGAACCGTAAAATAAATAGGTACATGCTGCTCTGGAGCGTCAAACCCCTCCGGGTGTAGGTGGGTTGCTGGGTTCCTGCCTGCCCTCCCTAATTAACTGTTGCTCAGCTAATCCAGACTTACTGACCTGCCCTAATCTTCCCATGCAAGGCCAACCCTTCACTGCTGGCTCCTGTCATTCATCTCTCATGTCCCCTGTGAGCCTCTCTCATGTTCACAGCCCGGAGTATGTGATAGATGATGGTACCCCAGGAAGCAACAGAGTACATGGCGGGAGATGGCACCCTGGGAAGCGGCATCCCCCCATGCAGGGCTGCCGAGGTTGCTTTCCTGACCAGCAGCTGCCTCTGTACCCACAGTCACACTGCTCCTCTCACCATCCCTCCACATCCTGCTTCCCCTCTTTCTTCCTCCCATTGACCTGCTGCCGGTTGGATTATTTCTCCCCAGATGCTGCGATCTGCATTTTCCCCAGGTTGAATATGCCTGGGTTTGTTCTCCTAATCTCTCTAAGTCCTTTTTATGTTATTTTTGCCCTTGTCAATCTGTAGCACATCCACCACAGATTATTTTAATGCACCATTTTCTGTGTATGGCATTAATGACAACACTGAGAGTGTCTGTAGGTGCAGCCTGTTTGCCAGGGTATCTGGGATAGCCCTTCCTTGGCTTCCAGGGAACCAGCTGGACATGAGTTAAGGTGCATTGCTAATGCTGGAGCTGATGCTCTGCTGGTCCCCATGTCCCACAGCCCAGGGGTGGCCCTTGGCCCCACGGAGTGCCTGCTGCAGGTTCAGGCAGTGCTTGCACTTGGCCGTTGGCCCCCACCGCTATCAGCCCATCTCTTCCCGCTCGGGAGGCATCCTGTCCTTTCGGAAGGATGGGGGAAATGGAAAAGGCTCCACCTCTTCCCTGGGCAAATACAGCTCCTCTGAGTTCATATCCTGGAGAGTGGAATAGCCAGGTCCCAGCAGGGATGGTGACTTCACCTCCCGGTAACGCGTTTCCCCGGCCAGCTGAGAAAGGAGCCCTTGTATCTCCGAAGGAGACGCCTGGCTTCCCCCACCCAAAGCCTTTCCCAGCTGTTTCCATCCTGGATGGGGCTGGGGGATGCAATTTCAGCTCTGTGGGGAAGGGGTGTTACCACTTCTCCCGGCCAGGGGAGCTGGACTGGGCTGCATCACTTTGGGGTAGGCAGCCACTACAAACCCACAAATTATTGTGAAGGGGAGCAAGCACCATTCATGTCACCCCAGCTGAAATCCTTCTGGGAGCCTAAAACTCAGGGCAGGAGCATGTGTTTGGCTTTTGCAAGGGGTGAATCCAGCCCCAAAGGACTCCTGTGATGTTCTTTTCCCTGCTTGGCGTTTGTTCCCTCTGTCCCCTGTGGCCATCAAACCTTGGGGTCGAGAGCTGAGAGCTGTACCTTCTTCCCAGCTGTGTGGATGGAGACAGGGTTTCCGATTCTGCTTTTCCTTTCATTGTTCTGGGAGCCTTCACTTTGAACAAACTGCCTGTTTTTTCCTGCTTTGCTTGTGAGGGGAAGCAGCAGGGGGGAATTGGAGGTTTGGATGAGGGTCCTGGAGTGGCTGGGCTGGAGGTGAGTGATCAATTTCTGTGCTGTGTGGGGATGCTGCCCACTGTCTCACCTGCTGCCAGCCTCTTAAAAAACCTTAAAAATTTGATTTCCCCTGGAAAAAATATTCCCAGTCTTGTCCAAAGAAGGAAAAAGGCTCCCAGTTGACTCCATGGTCCTGTTGCCATATCCCTCTTTGCCTGTGGTGGGCCTCCAGCCCATGGTGGAAGGCAGATCCTTGGACCTCTCAAACTCCTCTGCCTTTGCCATCACCTGCCTTCACCATCATCCACCATCATATCTGAACATGTTGCAGGACAGTATTGCTTAAAGAAGGAGATGAGCAAGGAGATCACGCTGCCAGAGCAGACTCAGACATGCCATCAGCAGAGACAAGTTGGTGACAGGAACAGCTTGGGCTCTGTATGGCTGTAAGCCCTAAGATTTGGGGCTCCAGCCAGGGATAAATGGTGACTTATGTTGAGGTTAGAAATGAGAATTAGGTGCAGGGATACTCACAGCACAGGGGTGCTGAGTCCAGGCTCGGGATGCTGTGAGGAGCTGCCCAGAGCTCAGCTCCTGGGAGGTTATTGTACCTGCTGGGGTTGTTCCAGGCTGCTGAAGTCAGGAACAGGGCTTGGTGTGACAGCCATCCCACAGCCTGTGCAGTGTCAGAGCAGGCAGGGCCCTGGTCTTGTCCAGGGTTTAGTAGGTTTCTCAAGGGATGAAAATGCCAATTACTCTTGAGGAGTTGCCAGATATTGGTGTAGGGACAGTAAGGGCCTTCCAGCTGCTCTCATGTCATTGCCGTTTGCCCTCTGCTGATGGGAATCCACCTCGATTGCAGCCTCCCCATCCCTGCCAGTTAACCCAGTGGCTTTGCCCCAATCACACCAACCTGTGTTGCTGTAGTTGTAGTTGCCTGGCTTGGTGAGGGGCCTGTTTGTCAGCGTTGGTGGGGAGCCCATCCTCAGTGATGCTGCAGAGCCTCAAACCCTCAGGCACAGGCTCTTTGTGGGCAGGAAGGCACCCCTGGCATTTGGACACATATGGCATTTGGACAGCCATAGCAGTTGGGCACAAGGATGGGTGCTCAGCCAGATATCCCAGGCAGCAGCACCTTGGCAGCCAAATTCACCAACCGTCACCACGGGAGAATTAGGGGAGCCCCTGTGGGGAGCTGGGCACAGCACTGGGCTCAGTGTTTGGGGTGCAGCTGGTGGCTGCAGTAGAGAGCTGGGGTCAGGAGCCCTTGGCTCTCACCCAGCCTCTGTTCTGAGCTGGCTGGGCAGCTTTGGTTGAGTTTCTTAACATCTCTGTGGCTGAACTGCTTCCCTATCAAGGTGGGTGAATCTTCTGGACCTATTGGGAAACTGCTCCTGAAGCAGCTGGTCTGCCAGGAGGCTACGCTGGGAGGAGCCGGGTGTGGGTGGCCACAGCGGACATGTCTGTGGACAGAGAGGCAACAGGGAAGGGTGATTCCTGCAGAAGAGGGAGGGACATCACTCTTTGGGTCTTGATTTTGGCCAAGACACTGAGTCTGTCCTGAGCCCTGCTATGAACCCACCATATGCCAAGGCAGGGCCACCCCAGCCTTCATAGGGCAGGTTGGGTGAAGCTGTTGCCTCCTGTCACCTCCGCCTTCAGCTCCAGAGGCTGCCATCACCATCAGAGACGGCTGGTGCTCTGCGGGATAGCAGCTGATTAGCTCCTCCAGCTGGTTTATTGGCTTAGTGACGACAGTCCCCAGGTGGATTTTATTTTCCCAAGAGGGTATGTGCCTGTATTTGGTGTGTTCCATGCACGCTGTCCCTCTCCCAACTGCCCAGGGAAGCAGGATGGTGTTCCTGCAGTGCCCTTGCAGGGCTTTCTTGCATGCAGGGTACTTGTAGCAGGCATTGTAGGGGTGCTCAGGACTGGATGTTCAGGGATGCTCATGGTACAGGGACACTCAGGGCTGATGTTGTGGCTGGAAGCGCAGGGATATTTGTGACACTGGGATGCTCAGACCTGCAGCACAGAGAGGCTTATGGCACAGGGATGCTGGCAGCCAGCGGTGTGGGGATGTGATTTCCCGGGAGGAGGGGATGGGATGAGAGTCTGTGACACAGGACCAGCAGAAGGGGGTGTTTTTCCAAGCGTTTTTGGCAAGGAGGTAGATCTCCACTTACGGATCTGTGTGTCGTCCTGCACGGCAACAAAGCCTTGCAAGTGGTGGAGCTCTCCTGTGGCTGCCCTGGGTGGACAAAACCGGTGGGGGGTCACAGCAAAAAAACCTGCCTTCCGGAGCCTGCCTCCCGTGTGAGAGCCAGGGCAGGACTCCACGGGATATTTGGGCATTTCCTTCCGCAGCCAAACCCAGGCGAGCACGTGTCACTGCTTCCCAAGGAGCGCTTCGGTGGGATTGTGACTGTCTCCAAGAGCTCACGGGTGAAACTCACGGGTGTCCCCACAGGAAGGAGCTCTCCTTTGGAGGGCAGGGGGTGACTCAGGGTGCCCGGTGTGCTGGCACAGGGGTGCTGGGCCGGGCGAGGGCACGCCTGGCTCCACGCAGCCGGCACAGCCGGCGCCAGGCGAGTGCCTTGGGGGGGTAAATACGGGTTCGTGCCGGGCCGGCTGCCAGCGCGGCGGGTGAGGTGCCCGCCCCGGCCGGCCGCTCCGCGGGTGCCCCCTCACCCCACGAGGAGCCCAGCCCAGTCTGGCATCCCCGCCATGGGAGTGCAGCCCGCGGGGAAACTGAGGCACAGGCGAAAGAAATGCTTGGGAATGTGCCGTGCGGGGCCGTGCCGCGGTGGGGATCCAAAGGCCAAGGGCTGGAGCCAGGCCGCGCCAGGGATGAGGGGCCCGGCCCCGTCTGGTGCTGGGCGGCCGCGCTGCCTTCGCCACGGCCGGCGGCCGGCCCGACATTTGTAAGCAATTTGCCGGAGCGTTCCGGAGGTGCTTCCCGCTGCCGCTTGGCAGCCAGACGCCGCACAGAAGCTCGCTGGCTCCCTCGAGGCCTCGTTCAGGCCCGGCCCTGCGCTGCGGAGCCTCGTCCTGTCCGGGCAGGCGCCGGGGAGCGCGGTGGGCCGGGGCAGAGCGCGATGGTGGGACCCCTCGCAGGGGTCGTGCTGGGGAGCAGGGCTGGGCAGGGGGAACCCGCGGCTAGAGTTAACCCTTGGAGTGCACCAAGCTGGGTTTGCCCTGGAAATAAATAACCCCTTCAGGGTGTTTTGTATTTCAGCGCTGTGTCTGTGTTCTGGGTTCATTTTCCCGGGATACGAGTGTGCTCCTGGTGGGGAATGGGGGTTGTGGATTAGGCCGGAGAGTGTCCCCGTCCCGGTGCAAACCCAGCGGGGGGGGGGATGTGGCTGGGGAGGATCTGGCCACACCATCCCAGTGCTGTGGCTGGATTAACCCTGCAGCCTGTTCCCAGCCCAGCTCTGCAGCCCCCTGGCCAAGGCTGAACAGACCAGCAGTTCTGGTCTGGGAGGGCTATGGGATTGGGAACTGCTTGGCCCAGCCATTGCTGAGCTCCAGAGCATCTGTGTGGAAAAGGATGGGTAGCCTGGGCACCAATGGGTGGAGAAGGGGCTGAAGAAATGTGGGGAAAGCCTGGGGAATTGGTCAAAACGAGCACATGGATGGAATAAGGAGGGGAGATGCAGGAAAATGTCCCATCAGCTGCATTCCTGACACCTGGTGCTGGAGTTTGAGGCTGTGCAGCAGGATGGCACTGGTGGAGGGGTCCTGGCTGCCCTCTGCTTCCTCTCCATCCCTTCATTCCTCTCCTTTCCCATGCCTTTATGCTGGGGTACCCAGATGCTTTCCCACCCCACACTTCACCTTCTAGCCTTGCTGCAAACCTTCCAGCTCTCCAAGCAGTGATTTAGCCAGCTGCAAACCAGGGATGAACTCTTTCCTTCCCTGCCCAAGGTGGACCCAAGCATTTAGGAAGACCCCCAAAGGGAATGCTGCTCCTGGCTCTGCTGTTTGTGACCTGCCAATGCTTTCTGAGCCACCCACACCGTGTCCGTGTGGTCCTGCCCTGTGTCCTGGCCTGGCTGGGCTGCTGGAGCAGGGAACGAATCTGAGGAACGTTGCTCAGGGAGATGTGGATGCTGACAGCTGCCTGGGAGCAGGCAGGGACACCCACCATGTCCTGGGACATCCCAGCCCTGCTTACTGGACCCCACTGGTCAGCTCAGTCCCCTTGAAGGTGGCATTAGGGATGGAATTTTGGGGTGAACTCTCCTTCTTCAAATAGTGGATGTTGCTCAACTCTAGGACCGGCCCCAAGGGGCTTGGAATGTTTCTGCCTCTTTTGGAGGTGCTAGTGCTCATTGGGCATCTCCATCCAGCCCCTCTCTTTTCCCAGCATTGCACTCCCAGTGGTCATCACTGAGGGTCTGCCCCTCCTGCCCTGAGTAAGGACCCCTCTTCCTCCTCTTCTTCCTCCTCCTCTTCCTGACCCT
Source organism: Tichodroma muraria (assembly GCA_013390105.1). Classification (NCBI taxonomy): domain Eukaryota; kingdom Metazoa; phylum Chordata; class Aves; order Passeriformes; family Sittidae; genus Tichodroma; species Tichodroma muraria. Next base: position 39,165 of record WAAG01086749.1, on the reverse strand, counting down.
TTTTCAGTGGCAGTTTTCAGCTGCAGATAGTGGGAGCAATCCCAGTGGTTTTGGATTTGGAAATTCACAGGACTCAGATCAGAAGTGGCCAATTTACAAGTGAAATGTTATTCTTTTCCTGGCTGCTGAGGTCAAGGGAAGCGACTTGTCCTTGATGAAGACCCCCGATCCTGGGGTTTTGGGGCTGGGAGGGGGAAGTGGGAGCTCTGCTGAGTGATGGCTTTGGGAGCCAGTTCCTTTGGGAAGGGCTGTTGGATTGGTGACTGAGGTTCAAAGACAAACAGTCCCTGGAAGAGGTAATTAGGGTGATCCTGTCCTGATCCCCTCAGCTGCAGCAAGGAGTCACGAGTCCTTCACCAGCAGCCACTCCAAGCCCATTTTGTGTTAATTAGGCTGTTTACAAAACACTGCAAATTGCAGTAATGAACACCCCGGTCCTTGGTTTCCTTTAATTATCCATTTGCATGATGAATGAGCCAGCCCCTCTTCAGCTCTTCTTTTCCAGCAGAGGGGTCACACAGCCCAGTATGGCTTTATATGGGATCTGCCATGCAAGATGGGCAAAGACCTTGGGAGAGAGGGAGAAGAGAAGGGAATTGAGGAGGAGGGGGAGAGGAAGGAAAAGGAGAGGGATCTTCAGCCCCGGAGATCTACTTGGCTGTGAGGAAGAGGGCTCCTTCCCCAAGACCCCACCACAGTAGAGTGGGGTTTGAACAGCTGTTTCACCCCAGGCTCAGAGCCTGGCACTCAGACTTTGATTTTCCATAGGAAAAAGCACAGAAACGATTCAAAGCATTTAATCCTCCCTGGCTCTGCGATGGGGCTGCCTGGAAAGGCAGAGGAGGAGCGGCAGTATTTCTTGGCCCCTCCACATACCTTCCCCTTTCATTCTCTTTTGACTTGGCGGATGAATTCCAGAGATGTTAATCCGCTCTCAGCCCCTCGGTGTAGAATAAAATGTCCTCTCTGTGTGGGAGGAAAGAATCCATTCCATTAATTGCGGGAAGGAGCAGGGAGCTGGAGGTGCACTGGGGGTGCTTGTGAGGCTGTGCTGAGGGTGGGCTGAGCATCCTCTGCTGCCTAGTGGTCCCCAAAGGGGAGGGAGGGATGGGCAGAGGGATAGGCATATCCAAAGTGTCACAATCCTTGGGTCCCTGAAGGGGAGGGAGGGCTGGGCAGGGGGATGGGGATATCCAAGGTAGCACAATCCTTGCATTCACAGCTGAAAGCTTCAGCCTCTGCCCTGGCCATAAAAATGCCAACCATGTGGTCTGTGGGCCAGGCCTCAGTGGCAGTGGTGGGCACAGGGAGTGAGTGGGGAGCAAAATGGCCCCACTCAGCAGTTTTGGGGTGTCAGTGCCTATAAAGGGGAGGGAAGCACTCGCTGTTCTGCCAAGCCAGGGTGGCAGGAGCTGCGGGATCTTACCCATCCCAGGGGCACACATGGATGGGGCAGGAGAGATGGAGGGAGGAAAGTGCTAAGCTCGAGCTGGGTCAGACCACTGAGGGTTCGTGGAGGTGAAAAGTGGAGACAGAGGAGAATTGAGGCGAGACCCCCGGGATGGGCCAGGCACTGTTCTGTGCGCTGGGAGGTGGGTGTGCCTGTGGGATGGGGTTCGTCTGGGGGCCTGCATGCTCTGCCTTCTGCCCTGACCTTCATCTCTTGTCTCTGCAGAGCTCCTGGGATCTGCCAAGCGCCTGAACGTGAACTACCAGGATGCGGATGGGTGAGTGCTCCCCTGACAGTGCTGGGTGTTGCTGCCAGCCCGGGGGGGACTCCTCTCCCCAGTATCCAGTCACTCCTGCAGCTCAGGGTATCATACAGCTTTCCAGGGGAGCTGGAGAACACATCAACATCCCAGAGCCAGGGCAAGCCCTGCGCAGGCAGAGCCAATGCCTGCCTGGATCTAAGCTGAGGGCCATGCTCAATCCCTCCTGAAAATCCTTCATAAATCCCTTCTATGTGCCCCTCTATAGGGAAGGAGTTGAATAGGGATGGCAGCATGTCCAGCCAGTGCCCTGTGTCCCCCTGGTTGAAAAACAGCTCAGAGGAGCACCCGGCCAGCCTCAGTGCCTGCACATGCTCATGCCTCTGTTTAATATCTCAAAAGCAAAATCCCATTGTTTTAGGGGGATTTACTTTCTTAGAGAAAGAAAATATGAGGTTGCCAAGTGACCACAGCATATTTGTATAGCTCATCACTTCCAAAATCCAAGTACTTAATGAGCTGGGTACTGAGAGTTAAAGAAACCACAAAGGCCCATAAAATAAATAAGCGCATTATTCTTATTGAATTAACTCTGACCTGTCAGTCATTAGCATTGTTTTTATGTACTGTTGTTGTACCTAATTTCTACATGTTTTCTTTTGGAGGACTCTGTAGGAAGAGGTGTCCATGATGAGTCCTAACAGGCCAGTGGGGGGTTGGGAACATGCAGGATGGCTCCGTCTTAAAATAATACTGTACAGATGGAGCTTAATAGAAAAAGAATTTAATAATAGAAGCAATGATCTGATTTTGATAGGGCACAGGGTTTGTGCTTGGGCAGCTCCAGGAGGGCTGATGGTGGGAACTGGGGTAAAGAGTCTGTTCCCTGCCCGAGGGACATGGGCAAGGTGTTGGGTTTCACTGGGGTACAGGAAGAGGATGATGGGGAGGTGAGACATGAGCATTGGGATAGCAGTGTGTGTCCTGGGCATCACCTTGCTCAGGGCTTGGAGAGGATGGGGTGAGCAAGTGTGTGTTTGTGCAGCCATGGGCAGAGTGGGACCCCACAGGGTTGGCTCAGGGGGATTTTTTACCCCCCCACATTCACATTTTGAGGCAGAGGTTTTGCTGTGGCTTAGGGACATGGTGGGTGTACTGGAGGAAGAAGCAGCCCTCTCTGCTGGGGTTAGTGTCCCTCCTGCAATGTTGAGACTTGCACAGGGATTTGAGGATGCTCTGGGATTGCAGATCACTAGGAGAGTCATGCTGGATGAGCTGCATCCCTGGCAGTGAGTTTGGACACTGCAGAGCCCATCTTAGCCCCACACTGGTGCTGTCAGGAGCCCCCCATGTCCCTTGGAGCGGCTCAGGGGCTAATCCCCAGTGGCACAGGGACCCCTCGCTTGGCCTTGGCCCTTCACATGATGGCTCAGGGGGAGCGCCAGGCAGACAGGCCCCTTTCACAGCCCCAAGACACTGGGCTCTTTCATTACCAGCGGCCTCCCACGCTCTGCCATGGGCTCCTGGCAGCCCTGCTGGCATGCGGAGGGGGCAGCTGGCAGAGGGGGCAGGAGTGGCCACGGGGCTGATGTGTTTGCCGGATGCTGTGAGCAGTGTTGGTGCTGCCTGGCTGCTCTGTGGAGAGGGGAGACACATCTCTCTCCATTCTGCCTGTTTCCCCCGATAGAGGGCATGGAATGAGAGACTTCTCTCCCTGGCGTTTCCCAAAGTACACAGTGTGCCTGCATCCCTCACTGAGCCCCGGGGCACGGACAGCTTGGAGGGATTTATGAATGTTTTGCTACGGGCAATCTGAGGCATAGGGAGTGGGGAATCAGGGAGGACGTAACCGTGAACAGCCAGCGACAATCCCAGCCCTCAGCCCATGTCCTCGTGTGGGGGGTCTGTGGGAAGAGCCCAGTGGGGCTGGGAGCCGGGCTGAGCCCTGCCTTGCACCACAGGTTCTCAGCGCTGCACCACGCAGCCCTGGGCGGCAGCCTGGACCTCATCTCCCTGCTGCTGGAGGCACAGGCCACCGTCGACATCAAGGACAGCAATGGTAAGCGGTGACCCCCAGGCACGGCCCCTGCGGCCACCAGCTCAGCCCCCTGGCCCGGGCCGGGGGCCGTGCCCAGCCCTGCTGAGCCCCGCTGCCCACAGGGATGCGGCCCCTGCACTACGCGGCGTGGCAGGGCCGCGTGGAGCCCGTGCGGGTGCTGCTCCGTGCCGCCGCCTCCGTCAACATGGCCTCGCTGGACGGGCAGATCCCGCTGCACCTCTCGGCACAGTATGGCCACTACGAGGTGGTAAGTGAGAGCCCAGAGGCACCCATGTGCCTTCCCTGGGGCTATCTGGGGTACTGGGTTGGGAGAGGGGCAAAGCCCGCCGTGCCGGGTGGGAGGGAGGCTGTAGGGTGATGCTGAGCCCCTGCACCACGTTGCTCCCCTGCAGTCGGAGATGCTGCTCCAGCACCAGTCCAACCCATGCCTCATCAACAAGGCGAAGAAAACCCCACTGGACTTGGCCTGCGAGTTTGGGCGGCTGAAGGTGGGTGCTGTGGGCTCTGCTCTGCACCAAGGGCTTCTCCAGGGGCAGCTCTGGAGCCCACTGACTCCTCCGGGAGCAAAGCGCGGGGTCTGGCCACAATTGCTCTCCCTCCACCGTGAGGCTCAGAGCCTGCAGGCAGCACCTGCCTCCTCCCATGGCCAGAAACAGCCAGATCCAGAACCTGGGAGCTGTGGGTTTTGCCCCTGACCGCACAGCAGGGCAGTGTCAGACTGGGAGTGAAGCCAGGAGTTGTTGCTTCTGGTTCTCCACAGCCTTCCCCCACCCACCCCAGCTTTGCTCATGGTTAAGCATGGATAGGCTGAGCTCTGCAAGGCTAATCCCAGCAAGCTCTGAGCATCCAGCCCTGCTCCAGGTCGCCAGCACAGTTTTTGGAGAGATGGTCACAGCATGCTGTGGGAGACCCTGACCCAGCCAGCACCACTGGGTTGGGCTGGAGCATGGCCAGTCAGACTGTTCTGTGCCCCACTAGGAGGGGACCAGGGGGATATTTCCATTTTTGGAGTATCTATAATCTCTGCAGCTATAAACAGGGCAGTAAAAATAACTCCTCTGTGCCTCTGGGTTGCCCTGAGATGCTGAGAGTCGCTCTGGGCTGGAGAGACTGGAGGTTTTTAGGGCTTGGTCTGAAAAGCCCAATTATGGGAAGACTATTTCTGGTTGTTGTGACCTTTCACAGCCCCTCATGACAGTGTGGCCATGCCACTGTCCAGCTTCAGCCAAGCCTGGGGCTGTGGATGGAAGGGAGTGGTGGGATGGGGAGTAGTGGACTGGCCCCAAGGATGAGCCACTCACTGAGAGGGGGCTGGAGGTACCTGCACCCCACTGCTTACCAGTGTTTCATGCAGGTGGCCCAGCTGCTGCTGAACAGCCATCTGTGTGTCGCCCTGCTGGAGGGACAATCCAAGGATGCCACTGACCCCAACTACACCACTCCACTGCACCTGGCAGCCAAGAACGGGCACAAGGAGATCATCAGGTAACTCCCTGCCTAATGCTGAAAAAAACCATTGTGGCTTCAGTCCTGCTCCTCCCAAACCCTGCAGGCTTCAGCCCCTTGTCCCCAAAGCAAGTGCAAGGTGTTGTCCCCTTCCCATCGTAAAGCAGCCAAGTGCCTGGCCCTCATGTCCATGTCCTGCTATTCACGCCTCTCCCTCCTTCCTACCAGGCAGCTGCTGAAGGCCGGGATCGAGATCAACAAGCAGACAAAGACAGGCACAGCCCTGCACGAGGCCGCGCTCTATGGCAAAACAGAGGTGGTGCGGCTCCTGCTGGAGGTGAGCGCGGTGGGGATGGGGCTGCGTGGGGAGACAGCCCCTGGGGGTCACCCAGCACCCCTTCCCCTTGGTCCCTTGCCTCCCTTGAGTCTGGTGGCAGGGAGGGATCCGGCCTTGACCATGTCTCCTCCTGGGCAGGGCGGTGTCGACGTGAACATCAGGAACACCTACAACCAGACAGCGCTGGACATCGTCAACCAGTTCACCACCTCACACGCCAGCAAGGACATCAAGCAGCTGTTGAGAGGTGAGGTGGGGATGGCACTGAGAGGGATTTCTTCCCCTTGGGACCTGTCTGGGCTCCCACTGCTCCTGCTAAACAGCCTAAATCAGTGCCAGCATCCCAGTCCCCTCTCACATGTGCGCCCATCCTACATGTGGGGCAGTGTCTGGGGATTGAGTCCTTTCTGCAGTATTAATGTTTTCTTCTCTCCTCTCCTTGCTCTTGCTTTCTTCTCCTGCCCTCACTGGACTCCTCTCTTTCCTCCCTGTGCTCTGGCACCTTTCCTCCTCTGTCCCTTGCCTTCAGAGGCATCAGGAATCTTGAAGGTCCGAGCTTTGAAGGATTTTTGGAACCTCCATGACCCAACCGCTCTCAATGTCCGAGCAGGAGACGTCATTACGGTGAGGCTGCTCTTTGCTCCCCATCCCCCTGCCCCACCCTGGCCTTGGGTACCAGCCCCATCCCTTCTGTCCCATGGCAGGTCCTGGAGCAGCACCCAGATGGCCGATGGAAGGGGCACATCCATGACGCTCAGAAAGGCACCGACCGGGTCGGGTACTTCCCCCCCTCCATTGCTGAAGTCATCAGCAAGCGGACAGGTCAGTGTCCATTCTGGGCATGCTGGGGACAGTGCCCTGTGTGAAACCTTCCCAGCCTTCCCAGCACCTCCTGTCAGACAGGCCCTGCAGCCCTGGCTAGCTAGGGGGGAAGGGAAGAACTCAGGGGGTGTCACCATGGTTGGGATACTGCTTTGGGGGTTGTGGCTCAGCTCTCCCCCCCGTCCCTGCCTCCCGCATGAGCTCTGACGTGCACACGTGTTTTGTCTTTGAACGCAGGCATGGTTGTCCCCCGCGTGGCACCCGTGCAGCAGCGCCAGGGTCCCCCTGGGCCCCCTGGGGGGCTGCAGCACCTCCCCGACGACTGTCCACACCCGGCAGCCCCGAGCGGCCCAGCGGCCTTTGGTCACCTCACCCTAACCCGGACGGCCCCAGGCCCTGACAGCTCAGGTCAGGGGAGCACCTGGGGAGGGAGAGGGGCTGAGGACCTTCCCGTGTTCCTAGCCCTGCCTGGGCAGGGGCACAGGGGGAGACTCTCCTTCCACCTCTCCATGGGGAAGCAGCCAGATGAGAGGGAGCAGATGCAGGAAAAGGGAATTTTGGGGAGCCCTTAGAGCAGCCCCTTCTCTCCCTGTGTTTCAGCCCTCTGTGTGTCCCTTGCCAGCCCAGGTCACCCTGTTTGTGTTGTGCATGCTGGGAGGTGGGAGGGAACTGATGCATTGTCTGTGGCTGGAGGGATCTTGTGGGAGATCAGTGGCATCAGTGTGTTGGCACACGGGTCCTTGCTGGAGACCTCTGTGTCCTGTGTCAGCCCTGATCCCAGGGAGCTGCTGACGGGCTCCCTACTTGCCCCAAGCAGCCGGAGACAGGAACAGCGTGGGCAGTGAGGGCAGCATCGGCAGCATCCGCAGTGCCGGCAGCGGCCAGAGCACCGAGGGCACCAATGGGCAGAGCACGAGCATCCTCATCGAGAATGCCAGGGTAGGCACCAGCCCCTGCTCCCCTGTGCTGCTTCCCTGTGCTGGCTCAGGCTGGAGATGGAGCCCCATCCCCTTCCATGCCCCCTCCTAGCAAAGAAGGGGCTGCTGGAGTTGAGTGTTCTACACCAAACACCTACTTGCTGCCAGGACTCAGCAAGGGAGATGCTCCTGGGGGACCCCAGTTGTTCCCCAAAGCACAGCTGGCCCTTTTGAGTGGAGCTGGAGGCAGCAGTTGGCATCACACAGCATCTCTATCATGTGCTGTGTCACCTGAGAGGATAATAAACGACCCTGAGCCAAATCCTGCCCAGATCTTTTGCTGCAGGCCAGCCTGTTGCTGGGTGAAGCTGTGACCAGCAGCACAGCATGGGGACCCCCACTCTGCTTCTGGGGGTGTGACAAAGCTGGTTTCCAGAGTTGGGTCCTTCCTCCACTCACTCCTCCTCTCCCTCAGCCTCTGCCCTCCACCGGTGACAACCTCCAGCAACACCTTTTGGGATCAGAGCCACACAATGGGACCTCCCCAGCAGGTGAGGGCTGTCCCAACTCCATGGGGCCTAGGGGACAGCTGTCCCTGCAGTCCTAGGGGCTGTTCACTGTTCAAGTGCCTCTGTGACAGTTCTCCTCTCTCCTTTCTGCCAGGGCCACAGGGCCTCCAGACCCCAGGCAGCTGCCCCCCTGGAGACAGGGTCTTCTCCCACCAGTTCTTGCGTCCTGAGCAGCTCCTCGAGGGGAAGGTAACTGGAACAACTGGAGAATGGTGTTCTGGGTGAGAGAGCCATGTTTGGGGCACTCAGCCCAGCTCTTACTGCACCAGGGACACAGGAAACTGGGTCTTCAGGACACAAGTGGGTCTTGCCCAGAGAGATCCTGTCATCTTCCCTGGAGCAGTTAGGTTCTTCCAGCCCCTGCAGCCATCGTCATGGGCTGTTCTGTGTCCCGTCCTCTCCCTAGGATGCAGAAGCCATTTACAACTGGCTGCGTGAGTTCCAGCTGGAATCGTACACTGTCAACTTCCTCAACGCTGGCTACGACGTCCCCACCATCAGCCGCATGACCCCGGAGGTGAGGCAGGTCCTTCCCCACCCAGAGCTGCCAGCAGTGGGTTCACACTGCCCCGAGCTCCCTGAGCCACTGCTGACCATGGCCTCTCTCTGCTCCCCTTAGGATCTGACAGCCATCGGTGTGACCAAACCAGGCCACAGGAAAAAGATCTCCACAGAAATCGGGCAGCTCAGCATTGCTGAGTGGCTGCCCAACTACATCCCGGTGAGTCCCTGGCACTGAGGCTTTGGTCACTTCCTTTCTTCAGGTCTTTTCTCCGAGCCCTCTGACCCCAGGATAGGACAGGATGGGGTCTGTAAGTGAATAGCTTTGACTGCATTAAAACAGTTAGAGACACCCTAAAAATACAGTCTTCTGGGCAGGGAGGGGATGCTGAAGGTGCTGCCCATTCCTCGATGCTTATGGCAGTGGCTCCATGCTCTTTCCAGGCTGACCTGATGGACTGGCTCAGTGCCATTGGGTTGCCCCAGTACCACAAAAAGCTGGTGAACAACGGCTATGATTCCATCACCATCGTGACGGACCTGACATGGGAGGATCTGCAAGAGATTGGCATCAACAAGCTGGGTGAGTCCCTCCGGCCTTGCTGGGGTGGCCCAGGGCAGCCAAGTTTCCCACCCAGATCCCCATATCCCGTTCTCCTTCAGGCTAGGAGGTGCAGGCACTAGGAGGTGTCCTGAGCACCCGGAAAGAGCAGTTCCTGGCTGTCCCTAAGAACTCTCCTTGGCCAGCTGGAGCTGGGCCCAGCTAGGTAGATGCCAGCAGTAGTTTGTCTCCTCCCATAGGCAGGGTTTAGATAACCCTGAGGCCTTTGTCCTGGTGTGTGACATTACTACTCTTCTTGGCCTGGAAACAGGCCTTGGGAGCTGGAGCTGACCCAAAGTCCCTTTCCTTCCTGCAGGCCACCAGAAGAAGATCATGTTAGCTGTCAAGAAGCTCAGAGACCTCCGCAAAAGCCTCAACCAAGCAGAAGCAACTCTGGCAAGACGCAAAGTCCCCGGTTCCCTGGACATTGTCACCATTGAGTCGCTGGAGAACGGGGAGTGCCAGTCTCCACACACGCCCAAAATGACAACCTTCCAGGACAGTGAGCTCAGCTACGAGCTCCAGACGGCCATGTCCAACAGCTGCCACGACACACTCGGCATCAAGACCAGCCAGGGAATGTCACGGAGCCAGGAGAGCATCGGGGTGCGGTCGCGGGGCTCCGGGCACTCGCAGGACAACGTGCTGTCCCGGCGCCTCTCCAGCCCCTCTCAGGAGAGCCTGGGCAGTGGCGAGAGCAGCAGCAGCAGTGGGCAGTCCTGTGCACCCCCCCGCAGCAAGGAGAGCCCGGCCAGCCTGCCGGGCCGGCCCAGCCCCGAGCCCTACGGGAAGCTCGTGTCCTCCGAGGGGCAGAATGGCTTTGCCAATGGCGGTGGCGGGGGCAGCCCTCTCAAGGAGAGGAACCTGCCCGAAGGCACGGATCAGTACGCCTGGCCGGTGGCTCAGAAAGGAGCCGGGACTCCAGCGGTCACTCCCTGTACTCCTCCCCAGACTCCCAGCAAGGGAACAGCCCCCTACGTCTTCATGTACCCACACATCTCCCTGAAATCCCCAACGGCCCCATCCGTCCTGGGAGCAGAGCAGCCCAAGGCCCTGGCTCACCCATACCCCTCCATCTCCCCTGGACAGAAGAGCAGCCTGCAGACATCAGTCCAAAAAGGTTTCTCCTACCTGCACAGCCAGTGTGGGCCCACGGAACCACCCACCACAGCCCCCACGGCTGGGGAGCAGCACAACGGGGGCGAAGGCCTGAAACACAAGAAGCGCTCGCACAGCCTGAACCGCTACGCGCTGTCGGATGGGGAGCACGAGGAGGAGGAGGGGGCCCCCAGCAGCACCCTGGGCTCCTACGCCACGCTGACGCGGCGGCCGGGCCGCAGCCAGATGCCACGGGCCTGTCTGCAGGCGGATGCCAAGGTGACCCGCAGCCAGTCCTTCGCCATCCGGGCCAAGCGCAAGGGCCCTCCGCCGCCACCTCCCAAGCGCCTCAGCTCCGTGTCCAGCGCCCTCGCTGCTGAGGCAGACAGCGAGCAGCCCCCCAGCCCTGAGCGGCAGCCCCCAGCCCCTCAGGACGTGGTTGACGCCGGTGCCATCCCCAGTGATGCTGGCTGTGGCAGGACAGTGAAGAGCCTGGCGGCTGCATTGGAGGGAACACCAGGTGTGAGTCCATCCAAGCCCCTCCTGGCCCCAAAACCTCTGCATCTGACTCAGGACTGTCTTTCCCGGGCAGATATGGGTGAGGGGTCCCACGATGGCGGTGACGCCAGCAGTGCCACACTTTCTGATGGCAGCAGGGACCCCTTTGAGAGCGGTAAGCCACGTAGACGGACAGTGAGTGAGCCCAGCTCTCCTGTGACAGAGGTGGCTGCACCGAGTGAGCAGGAGGACACCTGCTCAGACACAGAGGAGGAGGCCAAGCCGGGGGTCTCCTCTTCATCATCCCAGAACAGCTCCAGTGAGTGCATCCCCTTCGCAGAAGAAGGCAATTTAACCATCAAACAGCGGCCAAAGCCCAGCGGGCATTCCAAGGCTGACACGGCCGTGCCAGACATGGAGCATGGTTCTCAGCCAGCAGAGCCAGCAGCCCCTGCTGGGACCAAGGAGCTGCCTGTGCTGGAGTTCAACCTCACCGAGTCGGACACGGTGAAGCGCCGGCCGCGTTTCAGGGAGCGGGAGCCACTGCAGGCAGTGCTGAAGGCGTTCAGCATGGCGGGGCAGGCGGAGGCGGGGGGTGCCCCCACACCCCAGTACGCCCAGGCCCAAGCCGTGAGCATCACGGGCCCCCCCGCCCCGGCAGCGGCGTCACGGCCCACGCTGGCCGGGGATGCCTTTGACGATGACAGCGTGGAGTTCAGGATTGCTGAGATAGAGAAAAGCATCTTGTCGCTGGAGAAAGGGATGAAGAAGGCCCCAAGCCCCACCAAAGCCCCCAGCCCCACAGAACTGGTCAGCACGGCTGTGGTGAGGACACCCACTCCAGGTATGGGGGTTTGTGGAGCTTTCTCCAAGGTGATGGTGGGACTCCCTCCCGTGTTGGTGTGGGAGGTGAGGAGGACCTGTGCCACCACCCACCATGACGTGCCACCACCCCTTCCTTTGCAGATGTCCCTGCCAAGCACACCTCCGTGGCATCCACCAAGCTTGTCTTCTCTGGACCCAAGATCATCTACCAGCAGGTCCTGCAGCCCTCCCGCCACACTGTTGCTCCCTGGGCGGCCACTGAGGCGGTGCCAGATGTGCTCGGGTCCCTGCCCAGTCCTGGCTCGCTGACGCTGGAAATGGGAAGCAAGTTATCAGCAAAGCCTTTAGCAGCTGCCCCGGGGGCCACCCTGGCCCAGCAGTGGCAGGAGCAGACCAACTCCAGCCTGGCTGCCACGCTGCAGGCGGCCGAGAAGATCACAGTGGAGGAGGCGGAGAGGTGAGGGAATTGCTGGGGCTGGGCCCCTCAAAGTGGGTTGGGAAGGTCCCAGGGCTGTGTATGGGCACGTCATGCCTGCACCACACAGGTCGTGCTCAAGCCCAGCTCTGTGCTGAGCTCCTGCTGCTAGGTCAGGTCCAGCCTGGCCAAACCTTCCCCATCAGCACCTGCAGCCTTTGAGCAGTGCTTTGACTCTCTCCCTTTCCTCCCCAGCCACCCTGGGACCATGCACTCGGCCAAGAACATCTTGGAAGACATCAGCAACATGTTCGACGACCTGGCCGACCAGCTGGATGCAATGCTGGACTGAGGCTTGCTCCCTCCTTCCCCTCCCCACCTCTGGCTGCTCCACCAGCGTCCCTCGTGATGGGGGAAGAGTGGATCCAGCACCGAGTGGTGCCTGCCGGTCTCTCCAGCTGCCTCCCTCCCCACTCTTTGCACTGTGGATGGGAACAAAGCTGCCCTCCTTGCCCACCTCTGGCTCTGTCACATGTGACGGCGTGGCCTTGGGCCGGTTTCCGAGGGGGTCAGGCATTTCCCACCAGACCGGCAAGCAGGAGGAGAGCCCAGAGGGGCTGCACATGCAGTCCTGGAGGCCGCGGAGAAGCCCTTGCTCCCTTGCACAGAGCTGAGGAGCCTCCACAAGGGACCTTTCTCTTTCCCCACTGCATTGTCGAGTCCTGCCTCTTATTATTTATCCCCTGCCAACAATGTGTCACAGGAGAGACCTCCCCGGGCAGCCACCACCGAGCTGGCGATTCACTGTGCAGCCACAGCCCCGGCCAGGCCTGACAGCAGCTAAAAGAAGACGGGGCTTGTCGCAATTTGGCAGCTTGCGGAGCGAGAAGGAACCTTTCTGCTTTATTTGCCGCTTTTCCAAACGCGTCAGCATCGGGCAGTGTGAAATCCAAGTGGATCAAAATCCCTCCAGTGGGACCCACAGAGCCCTCGAGATGGGGCTGGCACAGCCTGCAGAGCAGCGGATGCTCTGCCACCTGCACATGGGAGCCTTCCTGCCCCTTCCCAGGGCGATGAGGATGGTGATGGCAGTGCCAAAAACCTGGGAAATTGGGCCAGTCTGTCTGGATCGTGCTGCTCAATGGAGTTTGCCCTCTGCCAACACTGTGCCTACGCAAACCCCCACCCTGGTTCCTTCCAGAGTGCAGCAGCAGCATGATTAATGCTTTTAAAATTTTTTTTCACCTCTCCCTTAGCCCTTTTTTTGGGAGAAAACAGTCCCTTTTCCCAGTGTCCCCTCCCTGCGGGGAGCTGCTGGCACGAACACCGCCTCCAGCATTGTTCAACAGTAGCAGCGTTTGGGACGTGATCCTTCCCCGCGGCTCTGCAACCCAGCGGGGGAGCTGCCCCCGGATGCACCGGGGGATCCGGCCCGGGAGCAGCTCCCGCGCTGGATGCAGCCACAGCCCGTGGCTGCAGCGGGGGAACGGCAGCGAGAGCTCTGCATCCAGGCCGGAGGAGCGGCTGCATCGCTCCGAGACAAATTTCTCTCGCAGGATCTGCTCAGTAGTGCATGGCTAAATATGTCCAAGAGCCCCGAACTTGGCTCGCGCTCGGCATGCCAAGCAAATGAAAGCATTGGAGCACCAGAAGGGAACCGAAGATTGTGCTGAAGTGCCATTTGCTACAAAAATTCCAAACAAAGGGAAAGAAAATTCCATGTATTTCCCTTTTTTTTAAAAAAAAAAGAAAAAAAGAAAACAGTGCAAAACCAAGCTGGAGAGGGAGAAGGTGGCTGAGAAGGCAGTTGCTTCCCAATCCTGTTGGGAGTTTGCAGCTGGATTGGACTGTTTGCAGCCCCTTGTGCTGTTGAATGGGAAGGGGAGCAAAGCCCACCTGAACATTCCTGAGGGTCTCTGCTCCTGAGGGCAGCTATACTGTGAGCTGGGCAGGCAAGATGTGCCAGCCTGGTTTCTGGGCTGAAAAGCAAAGACAAAAAGCCCTGAAAAAACCTAAAATCCCATCGTTATCCAGGACTTGAGGTCAGTGTGAGGTAGGTAAGACACTTCTTCCCTGGCTCTGATTTCTGTCCCCACACTAAGTGTATCCACTGCCTGTGTCTGAGTGCCACGTCACGGACATGATGTTTTCAAATAGCTACAACCAGTGGCACTTTATAAAGAGGTTCACAGAAACCTTTTAAAACTGATTTTTACTGAGTCAACCTGGGACAAGCCCGGTTATTTTTTTTCCGATGTTGATAAACTGTAAATGTTGTTTTTTTAAAGGCTAATGTATATATTTTAAATGTGATTTATTCTATATATTTACTAACCAGAACTGCAAGTCTTGGGTCAGGGATAAGAGGACACTGGGGTGGAGCTGCCGCTGTCTGAGCCACCTGAGGGCAGCACAACGCTGCTCTCATTGTCAATAAGGGAACTAAACATTTGATTTTGCAGAAGAATGCCTATTTTTTGAGCTCTAGATCTCTATTTTGAAGCTACTGTATGGTGTGTAAGTTATGTACACTGCAACTGGGACTAACTGACCCCAGCTGCACCTGCTTCGTGCAGCGAGACAGTGAGGGGAAAAAATAGCCTGTGTAATCACCAGACTGACAACAGATTTTAAACCATCTGCTCTGTTTGTGTTAATCATGTGTTTTGTTTTCCACTAACATCCATTAAGACTAAATTCTATTAAACAGTGGGGCATATTTTACCCTTTTGATAGTTTTGCCTAGTTGTGTTCTTTGTGTCAAATGGTACAAGCTTGTCCCCTACTGCTTGAAGTCCATTGAGGATCTGCTTTATCCTGTTCCTTGTGCTCCAGGATTCCTCAGATCATCTCCCCTGGTGAGTCCCAGTCACCTCCAGTGAGGCTGATGTTCAGTGTGAGTCTCACCACCAGCACTGGTGTCCCAGTGCCCAGCTCTGCCCATGTGACACCTCCACTATCCCCTTGTACCAGGCAGAGCATTCCTTCCTCCTCCTGCCTGCTCAGAGTGTGGCCACTGTCACCTACAGCAGCCCAGGCCTCCTTATCCCACCACTGCTTGTCTCCAGTGCTCCCAGTGCTTCTTCCAGTTCACCCCGACCTTCCACCCATCCAGAGTGATCCAAACCCTGCTGCCAGCCTCGACTGAAGCAGTGCCTGGGATCCAAGAAACCACCAGGTAACCAAACTTACTCTGGAGGAAGAGGCTTTCAGAGATGGACAGATCTGCCCAAAGCTGAGCAGAAACTGGGAAAAAGACCAGAACTGGATCCCAGGAGCATCAAGCTCTCAGGCCGTGTCCCTACAGCAGGAAAATCACACTGTGACCCCACCAACCACAGATATTTTCACCTCCTTCCTTTGCTGGGTGCAAACTCGTTCCCAACTCTTGGGTGTCTTATCCAAGACAATCATTTATTGCCATTCATATACTGGATGCTTGTGGGTCTGGGTTTGTTTCTTTTTTTTTTTTTCTTTTTTTATACAATTTACAAGTTTTAATACAAATGAAATATTTTTACATACATCCCAAAAAATTTAATATAAAATATACAGCATTTAAAAACATCTTGATGTAGGAAATTTCCTTCTGAAGCCGTGCACTTTCACCCTTAGACACTTCAATGGCTGAGGGAAGGGTTGCACTGGCAAGACCATCCTAAAGGCTCCATTCATACACTTTAGCTCCCTCCAAGTCTAGCTGGGGAAGGAGGATGCAGGAAAATAAACATTTGTGATCACCCAGAGGAGGAAACCCTGAAGGTGCCTCCTCCAGAGGAAGGTGTGGGCAGCAGGAAGTCCTGGAATCTGCTGCCTTTTAACACCTACAACAGTTCATGGCACGGGATAAGAGTTGAGGTCTGGGTGGGGGAAAGCTGGGACAGCAGTGAGCAGGTCTGTGCTGCCTCTGACTCCAGCTCAGCTTGGCCACAGAGGAGATCATATTCCACTTGTGATCCAACCCTGGCATCAGGAAGGAAAGCTGATTTCTCGGGGGCCAGGTGTCACAGATCTGAAGCTGGCATTTAGTGAATTGAGGCTGAGAAAGGCGCAGCTCGTTCGCCCTGAGCCCTGCAGGTGCCAGGGGAGTGAGGGCACAGTCCAGCCTGGCTGGCAAAGGGGGGCAGACACTGCTGTGGTGCAGGGGAGAAGCTCTGTGCTTCCCCAGGAAGCTGCTGGCTCCCTATCCCGTGCAATCCTGCCAGCATGGGATCTCCACATCCGCCCCCAGCTGCGGAAACTGGGTCCAGGGCTTGGAACACCCCCAGCTGCCCCCCTCCAGCATCCTCAGTGTGTCCCCAGAGCTCAGGGATTGGCTGTACCCAGCTCTGCTCCTCTACCAGCCCCACAGCAGGGTGAGGGTATTGCTTAGAGACACTCAGCCGTGTCCGTGCTCTCTGGTTATGCTGAAAAGTGAGGAAGACAAGGTGGAGCAGCAGGGCAGAGCCTGGGGGTTCGAGCCAGCTCCCTGCCTGCCCAGGAGGGACCAGCTGCCACTTGTTAATCTCGGGTACCAAAGAAGAAGTAACAGCCAAATACTGTAGTGTTAATGTTGGGACCAAAAACAGGGCCAGGATTTACCAGCTTTAGTCAGTGTTCAGAACTAGAGTCAACATCTCCATGAGCTGCAAATATTCTGGTAGCCAAGCCTGTGTGCCAGGTCCTCTTGCCTGTCAGCCCACAAGAGGACCAGTGCTCCCAGTACAGATGGGGCACTTCAGGAGCTTCTGTGCTGCACTGGGGCAGATCATGGTTTGCTGCAGCCCTCAGGAGAAGGTCCCCCCAGGCAAATGAAGAGACCTCAAGAAAAAGAGTAGATGTTGCCCAGGGAGGTTGTGGCTGCCTCATCCTTGGAATCATTAAAAGGTCAGGTTGGACAGGGCTTGGAGCACCCTGGGAGAGAGGAGGGTGTCCTTGCCCATGGCAGGGTGCCCATGGCAGGGGGTGGAACAAGATAAGCTTTAAGGCCCCTTCCAACCCAAACCATTCTGTGGTTCTGTGTGAAGGCATTAGCACAGAGGGGAGAGACTTCCCAGCACTATCACAGACAGACATGATTGGGTGGGGTTCCCTGTGCCTTAGGGAGCAAGAATTGGATGCAGCACAATCCTGGGATTGGGAAAGGAGCCATTCACTAGCTCTGTATTAGTCACAACTGCAAGTTACAGATATCCTGCCTGGAAAGACATCCTCTCCCTCTAGGGCAGGATAGTCAGAGCTCAGGCTGTATCTCAAGCTGTGGTTTTCTCAAGCAGGCACGTTACTGAAGCAGAACAGCAGTTTGGGTCACAAACAGGAGAACAGCTATAAAACCTCTCTGGGGGTTGTTAAAGAAGATAAAAGCTGGTTCAACAGGCTGCAGGAAGCTGAGCCATGCTGGCTCCCTGCAAGCAGGCAGAGCTGCCCTTCCTCTGCACCAGACCAGAGGATCACAGGCAGCTTTTCCCAAAGCCCTGTCTCATCCCTCTTCTGACACAGCCAGAACATGGCTATGACAATGACACTAGAGGGCAGGGCTGGCCCAGCCCGGCTGTCCAGAGACCCTTCCCACTGTCCCCTCGGGAATGTGAGCTCCCAGCACTCTTGGGACTGCAAGAGGGATGGCTCCCTTTGCCCCGGGACACAGGACAGGAAGGTGGGGAGGGCATGCACAGGCAGGCACACGCGGAGAGCAGGCAGAGGTGGAAAACCAAAATGGGTTTCAATAGAGATATCCTGCTTCAGCAGCCCTACTGGTCCCAGATTCTCCTGCCAGGCCCAGGAAACCCATCTGCTCGCAAAGAGGAAAGGAGCTGCTTCATTTTAGCATCACCATGATACTAACAAATACCTCTAGTAATAAATAAATAAAGGAAGAGCAGCCTGAACAGGCACCAGAGCTTGCAGGTTCCTTTGAGGGTACCTGGCAGGCTGGGAAGGGGCTGCATACCTGTGGGGGGATCCCTGCCTGGGGCCCCGGGAAGGTGCAGATGTAGTTTTGCCAGGAGGCTGTCTGGTTTGCATGTGTGATGGAAAACCCCCTGAGCCTTTGGTGCAGCCACTCTCCCAGTGGCTGTTTCACCCTGGCTCCAAGGAACTTGAGCTGGGTGCTTTTAAAATGGCGAATTCATCCCCAACTTGGTTTCAAACTGCAGCTTCTGCCTCTTTTGGTAACGGACACGGACCCTGGAGAAGAAAGAAGAGAGTCAGTATGCAGAGGGGTGAAAGGTAAGACTGCCCCACTGCCATTCCTGAGCTGCTAGCCCCAAGAAGCAGGAAAGCCCTTGGCCTGGGCCCTGTGGTAGTCTGGGAGGGGAATCAAATCCAGAGAGCAACCCATGGTCTCAGTGTTACCCCATCCAGCTAAATCCCATCTCCAGGGACACCAGACACAGCACAGAAAGGTCCAGAAACCCTTTGCAAGAACTGAGATGGTGTCTCTATCCCCATCAGGGTTCCCTGTAATCCCCATTTTTCCTCCCCAGCCCATTTCCTGAATCAATGTTCATTAGTGTTGACTCCCAGCTCTGGCTGCTCCCTGTGCTGGGAAGAACAGCCAGTCACGTTGCCTGCTACTCTTTCTTGGCTTCAGCCACTTCCCGTGAAAACGAGTCCCACACTCCATGCTCTATGTGATGGCACATTTCCTCTGCTGTGATTCAATGCCTCTCTGTCCTCATGGGACAAGATGGAGAGAACAGCCCTCCCCAATTCCATACTGGTGTTGCATAGACCTTGGCTGTCTCCCTCCCTTTGGTCTGAGATAAGGAAATTTTGTTCTCCTTTCCTGCTCCCAATCACTGCCACTGCCATTCTCTGACCCTCCTTCCTCCCCTGCACTTCCTCCCTGGGAGGTGGAACATGGGCCTACACACAATAGCCAGGTGATTTACACAATGAAATCAGCTTTTCCTTTTTGTACCCCACCCTGTTCCCTGGGCATCATTGTTTTTTGCAGCTCAAGGCCAGGCTGGAGAGAGGCTTCAGCCCTTTCTCCCCATCCTCCCTGCAACCCCCATACCTGATTTCATGCAGCTTGACAATCTCATTGATGATAACCACAAGGACCAAGGAAAGAAAACCCAGGAGCCATGAGACCGGAGAGATGGAGACATGGTTAAAGGTCAAAGAAGAATTGAGGTTTTCCCAGAGTTTCAGGTCCAGCACAGTCTGTGCCACTTGCCCCAGCACCCTAAAATTAAAAACAGACACAGCAAATCTCAGCAGACCTGACAAGCCTCCCAGGATCTGCAGATCAGGGTTCAGGCCCAGATGAAATGCTCACAACAGAAACCCTTTATCAGTTCAGCAGTGGAGATCAATTGTCATCTACTTGATTCTCAGCAGCAGCAGCAAACTGGTGCTGGAGTGGGCCTGGGGCCCTCCTTGCTCCAGCATCCTGGAACACCTCCCCAGGGCCTGGGGGTACTCACACAACAGCCACAGTGAGCGTCCACCAGCGGTTGGAGAGGGGGCTCTTCTTCCACAGGGGCTTGGTGCGATGGACATGGGTGATGGATATGAACACTACAGGGAAAAGGGGATTATTTAGCATCACATACAGATACAGCACTACAAGCTACATCAACACCTGTTACTCCTAAGGTATATGGGGTTCATGGCCCTGGAAGCAGCCTACCATTCAAGGCTCTTTCAGACCAGGCTCCTCACAGCGATTCCAAGTCCTTGGAACTGGAGGTGGGGGCAGTGCAGTGGTTGTACTGCACACAATTTTTCACTCTGAGATCGGTTCACAGCCTGGGAGCTAAACCAGAGCAGGCAAAGGCCCAGATCTGGGGAGTAGGACAGGGGTGGGTGTGCCCTTTTTCCAGGGCTGCAACAGAGGAAAGCTCCAGCCCAGAGAGAGATTAAGCCAGAGACCCAGGGCTGTCTGTACAGGACCCAGCATTTGCTCAGCTTTCACTTGGGCTCTCCCAAAGAACTGCCAGGCAAAGCACCCCTGCCTTGCCTTGGTGGTCTGAGGACGTAAAAGTACTGCAACCCACTCTCTCCAAAGCTGGAGAGAAGCAGCAGGAAGCATTTCTGTTGGACTGGACACCTGCACATCTCCACACACAGTGCTCTGCCCAGCACCATGGGACACGGAGCTGAGACCCTTCAACGTTGTCAGGGAGCAGCTGGACCTACTCTGCCAGACAGTGGGTGCAGGTGATGAGGATCAGCCAGGAGCTGGCTCCACACCCCTCCAGAGGGTTTAAAAAGGCTTCCAGCTCTTAAACAGTCACAGCTGCATCAGTGCCCTTTGTGGGAAGGCAGTGGGGTACTTCACAGAATAGCAGCAGGGATATAAACACTTTTGAAGCAGGGAATATTTTTGGAAAGCTACAGGGGCTGCTACTAACTTTCAAGAAGGCAAAAGAGATTTGGCCCTTCTGGTGAGACTGGGCAGAACCAGCACTTCACTAGGCTGGTAGGAAGCAGAATCAATCCTGAGGATGTTGTCTTTAATCTGCCAGGATAATGTTCAGTGAGACAGGGGGATTTGTGCCTGTGCTGTGAGGTCACTGCTTCTGTCAGGGAGTTTGCTTCTATCAGTGTCTGCTTCTATCAGGGAGTTTGTGCTCTGGCATAGGGGGCAAAGAAAAAGACAGAGGATGCAAGTTTTCCCCCAGAGCAGGGAATGGGATTCTGGGAACAGGGACTTACCTGTGTGTAAAACAATCAGGCCAGCTGTGAGCTTCTGAGCTACCAGGAGAGCATTGGAAAATGTCCCAAACCAGTCAGGAGCACCATAAGCATTGCTAGTGAATGAGAGGACACAGGAAAGTCAACAGTGGGCACTTAATGTCTGACCTGTTCCCACCAGGGCCATGTTCTCCTTTAACAGCTGAGGGATCTGTGTGTGAGCTCAGGCTGTCCTGGTACCAGGAGGAGACAGTGGCTAATGATGTAGCTGTCAAGGCTACAGCCCTGGTGGGTCATGGAAGAGGCTGAAGCTTGTTAGAGGATTGGAATCAGTCCTCCTTGGAAAGGGCAAGAGCAGTAGGGATGTGTGTGCCAGACCAAGTTCCTCACCTGTGCAGCATGATGGAGGAGCAGGCTGTGAGGTTCAGGATGGTGGTGTTCACCCCTTTGCAGGACTCATGCAGGGTGAACCCGAAGCAGATGAGGCAGGAGCAGATGGTCAGGCTGAATTTCAGCAGGAAGCAGAGCAGGAAGTAGTGCTGAGTCTGTGAAAAAGGAATAGGAAGGAGGATGACATGGGTATGTCATTGGTACAACCTCCTCCCCATGGACCATCAGAGAATCAGTGACTGCAAAAGACAAGCTGTAGTAAAGATGAGATGCTGCACTGAGGATCTGCCCTGCAGGCATGCTGGAACAGGGGATTCCCTCCCTGGCTCCTGCCATGGATCAATTTACTGAGTGAGCTCAGAAGGCAACAGGGCCTCAGCTATGCATCAACACTGGGACAAAACTGAAGAGAAAAATGTATAGATAATTTAAATCTGAGGGGCCACCTACCTTCTTGGGAATGGAAGTCAAGTTTTTTCCTGTTGCCATGGTCATGATGGAGCTGTGGGGAGGCTTGCCCAGGAGCGAGATACTGGAGAAAGGTAAGTTAAGTGTCTCAGTAATGTGTTCAGGCACCAGAGCTATCGTGCTTTTATCTAACACTTGAACCCAAATAACCTACTCAGACTGCTTGAAGCATTGGCACTTATCTTCACATATGCCATAAAAGGTATTATTCATGGCAGGTGCAGACAGAGAGGAAGTGACCTCCAAACGTATGAGGGAGAAAAGAAACACCTGTGGTACTTTGGCCTCCATCTGACATCCCAGACTTTCCAACACACAAGGCAGGGGCTAACACAGCAGCACACAAATGCTCCTGTCACTGTTTGCAAGCATCTTGTCAAAGCAAGTGCTTGGATCAATCCTTGCAGCCTTCTTAGCATGGTGTGCATGAAGTCAGCTTTCTTTTAGCATGGACACAGTGAGGCTGAGGGAGTGGTCTGTGCATCCTGTGGGGCATGGGAGGAGATTCCACCCTGACAGACTCACCTGAGCAGTGGGTAGCAGAAACAGGAGAGCCACACGATGTCAGTGGTACTGAGGATGGGGGGCAGCTGCACCAGGCAGGAGAGGAACTGGACAGAAACAAGCCAAAGAGCATGAGCAGTGCTAGGACAGACTTGTTACCCAAAATGCTGCTATCTTCCCTGAAACACTGGGATGAGCTGGTAACTGGGCTGCTACTGCACAGTCCCTCCATATGTTCCTGTGGCAGGAGCTGCTGGGGATGCCTTTCTCCAAGGAAAAAGGGTTTGAAAGTAAATGTATGAAAATCAGGGAGAAGGAGCAATGCAGGCTGAGATCCATCTGTAACTTCCCCAAACACACTGTGTAAACCTGAGTGAAGGCCACGTTCCTGTCTCAAGACTGCCCCGCTGCAGCCACCCATACCCATGTGAGCCCTCCTGTCCTCTGAGCTAAACACTGTCCCCAGCCAGGCCAGGACTCACCTGAATGACAACCAAGGTCAGCTGACACTGCAGCAGGAAGAGGAAACACTTGCGGATCCCGTATGTTGCGTGCCTGGCCTGGAAGGAAGCACAAGCCCTCAGAGCCCCATTGGGAGCAGCTGCCAGCCAAGAGCAGCTACTGGCAGGCAGGGGCAGAACATGAGGCCTGTAGGGGAAGTGGGAGGGGAGAGGATCTGGACACAGTGAAAGCAAAAAGGGAACGTCTCTTGCCTACATGGAGAGGTTCTGAAGGAAAGGCAGGATTTAGCCAAGCGGTAATTTTGTTTAAACTCCTGGCTTTTCTGGGGTTATGCTTCTCCTTAACACTGCATTGTTGTCTGGCTAGGGATCTCTGCAAGATTATACTTCATCCAGATGAACAATGTTTGTGTTCCGTTGCCACAAGGCACCATTTCCAAGCCATTCCCTACGCCTTGGACCAGGAGGGCCAGGTAGGAAGATTCTCCCTCTTGTGCTTCCTGGACAAAGGCCAGGAGACACAAGCAAAGCTCCTGCTGGCAGCACTGTGTGCACCACAAGCAGAATGCTCGTGTGAGCTCCTGGCTCTGCTCCTTGCAGAGGGGAGAAGGGATTGCTTGGCTCACCTGCTCTATGAGCCTGATGATGCTGATGCTCTCTTCTTGGCGGAAGGACATGGAGCAGGGCAGGCTGTTGAGCTGCCCTGAGAGCTGCAGAGGGGTGAGCTCCTCAGAGCCATTGGTCAGGGTGGTGCTGGTGGCATAGCCAAAGGTCTCCCAGGAGCAGCGGGATGGGTAGAGAGGGTCCAGGGCTATACTGCAAGGAGACAACACAGGGGTGCTGGTGAAAGGCCTCATCCCAGAAAGGAAACTGTCTCACTGCAGTCCAGCTTGGAAAGTCACACTGTGCTGTGCCATGTTCTGTATACCTTGCTCAGGTAGAGAAGCCTGAGCTATAACATGAAATTAGGATCAATCTCCCTAGACTTTCAGTTATTCACAGAGAAATAATGAACATATTTGGATTTATGGCACAAGGTCAACAAATTGGCTGATCCATGGGGTACTTTCACTCTTTCACCCAATGGGAAGCATCTCTAATGGCAGTTGGGGAACAACAGTCCAGCATGCAAGAGAGTATCTTCTTTTCAGACATGGAAATACCTCTGTATGCCAAGGGCTTTAAACAGACATCCCCATCCAATACCCCCCAAATCTCCCTCTTGGAGACAAATGCAGCTAAAAATGGACAGAGCAATTGTGAGCACTTTCTTGCACAATCCACAGGTGTGGTGTGACCCACAGCTGGGTACTTGCTAAGATGAAGGCAAAGGCAGCTGGAGGAGGAGTAGACCCTGCCCCCACCTGATATCACTCTGCAGGAAGAGGCAACTGTTCCGAAGGTTGGCAGAGCTTCCCAAACAGCAGGTCACCTCCCCGTACTCCTGCATGATCTTGATCATCTCACACATGGCTGCAGAGGGACAGAAGAAGCAATAGTGTGTTACGTCATTACACATACAAAAATGCAGTGTTTCACACTCTTTCCAATCTGGAGAACAAACAGACCCTTTAAAACCGCCCCATCTGATACTCACCACTTGTGTACATTGAGATCTACAGTCAAAGCAGACAATTAGATAGTTAATTAATTGCAGACCAGGTGCTCTATCTACCTGCCACTGCAGGAATTGATCTGTGGTTCACAGAACTATGCCCCAGAGACTTGCATCTCCAGCACACCTCTTTCAGACCAGAGCTGTAGGTATATCCGGGGCGCACAAAACAGCTTCAGCATCAAATGGTCTCGTTAGAAAACAGCAGAAATGAAATAAACCTCAATAATTCAAACTGAAAATAAATACAGTGTTTCAAACTCTCCTGAGCAGCACATCACTAGTGTTGTTGCAAGTCTAAAGGAAGGGAGGGAATGTAACAAACCACTCCAAAAGCAGTGTCACATTTAGCCACACTCAGAGCCAGCCCCTGTTTCGCATTCCCACCTGCCATCACCTCCACCCTTTATCAATATATTTATTGACATCCCTGGGGCCTCTAAGTCAAAGCTGCTGTTTGATCTGATTTTAGTTCTGTAGCTCCATGCACAGTGCTCTGTGTATACATGGATTTTCTAGAATGCTCCAGGCTCCAAGCCTCTCCTCTGCAGATTTCCTTGTAAACACTTTCAATAAATGCCTGGTGCACAAAGACCTGCAGCACAGTGAGGGGTTGGGCCAAGTGGGGAGCTACCACTTCTGTCTGAGAGAAGAAATTTGGGCACTAAGTGTGAAGGCAGACTGGACTGTGATTGACACGCTGGAAACTGTGACCAGGGCTACTAAAATGGCAAATCATAATGATGCTCCACACTTACTGGAGATTTGGCAGTTGAGTACTCAGGCCCTTTCTTTAATAGAGAGCGAGAGAGATTTTTGTCCTTTCTGTTTCCTGCAATCAAAAACTGCAAAGCAGCAGAAGGTGTTAACAGCAACTGCCAGGGGAAAATTCTTCTGGGAAGTGATTTCCGAGTTACATAAGAGCTGTGAGCAGAGATCAAAGTCTCCTGGTACACTGATAACACTTATTTAATGAAAGGCAGTAGCATTTTGGATGTTTGCTTTTGTGTCTCTTATGAATGCAAATTGAAAGGAGTGGTTCTCAGCCCAATTCAGCATCTGGGCAACAGCTACACTAAAATTCAGTTAACACCTGGCTCCCCACAGGTAGCAACAGAGGGTAATTAATATCAATATGTCCTTCTAGATTTCTGGAATGTATTCCCTTCCCTTCCCCCATGTCCACACTTGGATGAGCGAGACCAAGGAGCTGGGGAAGGAATTCATGGACAGGAGTAGGAAAGGCCACTTACTCTCTGGGGTGCAGTCTGTGAACAGGGGCACTAGCAAAGGCACGTTGTCAATGTTCTGCAGGTGAGGTCTCACCTGATGGATCCCCCGGGGGAGTTTGGCCTGAAAAAGAGAAAAGACAGATTAAGCAGGGAGTGTGAGAGAGGCATTTCAGAGGGAACTGCTGAAATGAGAATGATTATTCCTAGAATTACACAACTTCAAGATCACATACAAATTCCTGCAGATAGAACTGGCTTTCCCAAGTCACTGTCAAAAGTTTTCTGATTAAGTTCTACACTGGCCTGCCAAGTTGCCTGTGCTTGCCCTCAGGGTTTGTAAGGTCAGCGTGACAAACCTGTGCTCAAGAATTTCTAAGGACTTTTTGCCTGTGTGGAGAATCTTGTCAGAAACATCTGCTGTCTTCTGGCAACTGGACCTATCTCAATTGCAGCCACATCAACCTGCAGCAAGGCAAGAAGGGTTCCTGCCTTCTAAAACCAGGCCTAAAATATTTTTTTTAATCTGTATCGCTGATATTCCTGTAATCTCTGCTGAGCACGTGTGAGGTCTTCATGAAGCAGGAAGGGCTTGTCTCACACTCTGGCCACTGGGCAGCACCAATCTGTGGCTCACAGCTGGAGGAGAGAGTGTTTCTTCTGTCTGCATGGAAAGTGGGGATGTTCCCCCTCCCTGCCCAGCCCATGGGACCCAGAGGAACTGAGATACAGCTCTCAAGGTTACCCCATGTTTGGCAACCTCCGTTCCTAAACTCCAAAGCAAAGAGCTGTTCAGCAAAAGTAACTAACTGAGAGAATCCCAAATTTCCCAGGCTCTAGATACTAAGCTGGAAGAGGGTGAGGGAAAAATTGATATACCCAATGTAAACCAATCTCCTTGGAAGAGGAATTTCCTCTGGGAGTAATGAGGTGACACTCCTGAGCGTGACAAGAGTAGAAGGTGTATAGGGAAAGAGGCCCTCACCCTGTTACAGTCCTCCAGGAAGCTGGGGATATCGCTGTCTGTTGGCTGAAAGCTGATGAGATCCGAGTGCCCTTCCTCTTCCATCAGCAGAAGCCCCTCCACATCATCTCGAGAAACTGGAGCAGAGAGAAGCAGCGTAAACAACAATCACAAACCTGCCTCTGCCACCCCTGTGGGACATGCACGTGGCACTGCAGAAGCCAGGAAATGTGAGGCCTGATTTTCTGTTTTAGCAACACTCAGATCTCCCACTCAGTCATCTAAAATGAAGTATTTTTAGATGACTAATCTGTTCAGAGGTAGATATGCGAGCCTAGTCTCTGCTCTTATGAGATGTGATACTTTATCTGTTCTGCTGTCCTTCTAGGGGAAGAAAATGAAGAATTCCCAGCTGAAGTAAGAAAAAAAAAAAGAGTAATGTACAGGCAAGGGACCTTCAGTAGCTTGACCAGGGCCCCAGCAAGAACGAGAAGCACTCACGGGCACATAAGTTCATGTAAGCTAGTGCACAGAAGGATGTCTGTTTCCAAAAACTTGGTAGTGGCTGGCTAGAAAGGCTATAAATGTAAAGCGATGTCGCTTACACACACACACACCTGAGGCCCATACAGTTTTGTGCTCAAAGCTCTGACAGATCAAATGTGTGGTGTGGACACAGGAAACTATGAATGGGTTTAAAAGAACCACCCAGGAAACACATGGCATTCAGAGTGGCCAAGGCACAGTTCTCACCCTGATGGAGGTCATCATGCAGGGAGCCAGCATGGCTGGGGCTGGAGGGGGGGATCTCTGAGCCAGGCACATCACCATTGGGTGTTAAGGATATGTGGCAATTCCAGCCAGTCTCCAGACCCATTTTCTCAGCAAACACCTGTGGGTGAGCAGACAAAGGGTTTTAGAGTGGCTGCCCAGGCCAGAACACTGCAGACTGATGCCATACTGCAGCACAGGTACCTTCTGGACTCATTAGTGGGCTGAATCAGATTAACCTTAGATTGCACTGGAGCTAAACTCTCCAGTAAGACAACCAGGGGCCATGCAAGGTCAGGGGTTTAGCAGAGACAGCTTACCTTGCTTTTGAGCTCATCTTCTAGGGAGAAGTAGACAAAACGAATGCAGGCATTGACCAATCCATCAATGAGGCGGACAATGTCAAGGCGGGCCTGATACTGAGATGAGACCATTCCCATGAAGATCTGTCCACTCAGAGCCTGGATACAGTCTTCCTTCTCCATCACTTCCCCAATCCCTTCTTCAGGCATGCAAACAACACGCAACCACATTGAGACATGAGGGGCCACGTTTGCATCAGACAAAGGACACGTGGTGGGGAGGCCACCAAGGTGACACCCAAGGACATGGTATCCAGACACAGAAATGTGCAGGAACACAAACACAGGAGGAAAGATGAAGAGACATCCATTTGTCCCAGCATACCCAGTCACAGAAGTGGTTTCAGGACATTCCCACATAGGAGACCAAGAACACAAGTGGGAAACAGCAAGCGTGGAAAGGAAGAAGATAAAACAGAAGGCAGGGATCAGTCACAAGGAATTTGGGTAGAAAGGTCAAGGATGTGTGCTTCATAATGTTCACATGTGCATTTTAAACACGTCCTACTGTGCCAAAACAACGTGGTGAGTCTAGCTGAGGCACACTGGCATCAGAGCACGAGGGGCTGATGCAAAGGAACTGAATCATGTTCCTTGCAAACACTTCCAAAAAGCCTGAAAAGGCTCTTTGACAGGGTTCCTTCACCATCACATCAGCCTGTGGAGAATGGGGGCTGGATGCAGCATGAAGAACAAAATCATAAAACACTTCACACAGTTGCAAGGCTTGCCACAGGTAGGACTCAAAAGTGTTCTGAGAACAGTCACAACCGTTCCTAGCTGTTGCAAACCCCACTAATCACATTTTACAGAATGGGAGACCAAGGCAGGAAGAGGTTAAGACTGCTTTTCCAAGAGACTCCTGGATTTATGTAATGGTATGTGCTTCCTTCTCAGTTTCCACTGCTGTTCTAAAAGACATGTACAGCTCATCTAGTAGGAATCAGTTCCTTCAGTACAGGAACAAAATCTATCAGGGAATAATAGTTGCATAGCACTATATATTTCAATCCTTTGAAAAGCCCGTCACATGTGATTTCCCTAAAATCAGACAAATAGCAAACCAAGTACTGAAATACTGAGAAATCTGGACTCTCTGTAGCCTGCTTTAGACTTCCCACAAGGAAAAGAGTGTCTCTGTAAGCTTCAATAACTTAACTAGAAATACCCCTACCAACTGCCGCATCATTACTTCCTCTGAAAACGCATCTACTTCAGAAACTTTTTCTTCCAAATTTCCACCTGCTACTCTGAAGAACAATGTTCTTGCAGCTCTAGACTGATCAGATCCAGCCCCTGGGCCAGCAGTAGACCTGGCTGCAGCCAGGACTGCAGACACACGTACCATCTGAGCTCCAGCTATTCCTCCGGCTGCTCTGTTTGATGGGAGTGGTCCCGGGGAGGTCGCAGCACGTGAAGATCGCGCTCTGCCCTGGCAGCTGCACCAGCTCTATGCACTTGCCATTGAGCTGGGAGGACAAGGCACAGTGCATCGGCTTGTATGCAAAGGCAGAGCAGTATCCTGACAGGCAGGCTCGCTGGTAGAAATCCAGCACCTTCTTCCTATGCGGAAGAGAGAAAAAACAGGCAAAGTTAGCAAAAACGACAACATATTTCTGACAATACAGAAATGCTGTAGTTCCGTGTATTTGGAAAAATGTCTTTCAAAAATGTCTTCCATAAAGAGTGGTTAGAAAGCCTGAAGAAGCCCTTCCCTACTGTTCCTGCATTCTCCAAGCTGCAGGCACTGCAGAACAACAAGAACACATATTCCAACAGGGGCAGTGGTGAGTGTTTCTGTTTGCTCATCAGATTGACGGGTATGAACACAGAGCTCCTCAAATACACTTATTAATATAATATGCTCTATATGGCTGCCAGATGACTCCAAGGAAGTTCATTGCATGACAGTAGAAGCTTAATTCATCAGACATAATTTATCTGTAGGGAGATAAACACCAAAGAGGGAACTGACAACTCTGACAGCAGGATCTATGGCAGAGATAGTTGCAGGAGCAGATTTTTCTCCTATCCCCTTTCAGTCTGGGTCCCTTGAGCTGTATTTAGTCAACTCAGTCACTGAAATAAGGTAAAGTTCCTTCTCTAAGCTGAATTAACAAAGGTAACAAATTAGACTATACATCAGATTTTAAATTTGCTTGTAACATGATCAATATTCCAAAAAGGATCAATGACAGTTTTTTCACACCTGAGGATAAGCAGATTTAGAAGAACAATATGAAAAGTCAGTAAAACTAAACATTACTGGTCAGCTGTGCCAAGAAGAACAGTAATTCAGCCCATAGATGAAAATAGAGCACACCCTGTCAGATCTTGCAGCAGGACTCCAAGGACGTGATGCATTGTGTGGACTGGTTCAGGCACAATTGATCATTTTGCATTTCATGTAAGACAACATATTTTTCTTGAAAAACCACAAAAAATTCTCTACCACCAGCATGACCTGATTATAATTCAGCCCTACTACAGAGTAGAGTCAAAAATCACTTACAAGAGGACAATATCCCAACAGACACATTAAGAAGTGCTCATCCAGTCCAGCTGAAAGCTTGTTGCTATCTAATCTCTTTACATTGCTATGATAACAATTAATTACAAGCAGAGATGGGGCTCATGCTCATAACCTACTTGAAGCTCTTAAAAAGCTTAACAAGCATCACAAAAAGAATTTTAACAGAGGGACCAGGTTCCCTCTGCATTTTATCTGCAGCTCCTGAATGCCCCAAATGAGAAAGCTGCCCACCTGTCAGAGCCAGAGAGGGGGTAGATATCGGTACCATCCCAAAAGTCAGTGCAGGCCTCA
Organism: Tichodroma muraria; assembly: GCA_013390105.1. Classification (NCBI taxonomy): domain Eukaryota; kingdom Metazoa; phylum Chordata; class Aves; order Passeriformes; family Sittidae; genus Tichodroma; species Tichodroma muraria. Next base: position 9,155 of record WAAG01086749.1, on the reverse strand, counting down.
AGGATGATGTCAGCTGTCCCATGAGAAAACATCTGCTCAGTGCCTGAAGTGTAGGAGAACAATGAGTCAGCATCACACATACAGCTCCCAGGAAGGGGGTATCACACAACTGCTCCCTTATTTGTTAAAACATGAGTGCTCCCACAAAATGCTTCGATGCATTCCAGCTATCTCCTTTTCCTCTACTGAAAGTCTTCAGTCGCCATCAAGAAATTGTTCAGGACTGATGATGCACCTGCAACTGCCCTTTGTCTAACTGTGGGTTCAAACAAGGCTGTGATAAAATGTGAGCCATGTAGTCCCTTCCTATTCTCCCCTCACCCTGTGTATCGATCCTGCTCCTATAAAGGCGGGATAATATCTTGCTCCTGAATCCCACAGAACAGAAGAAGAGAAATTCCTTTGTGCCTCTTGTCGTGAAAGTAAAAGCAGCAGTGATGAGCCTATGGAGATCAAAGTCTGCCTATGCTGCAAAGTGCATTCATTTTAAGGCCAGACTAAAGAGTGGAACTAAAGAGTAAGAGCTATTCTTGAATACTTTTCATTCAAGTAGCAGAAGATAATTTGACAGTGTGACCTGCCAGATAACAGCCTGTTTCACATTTTCACCCTGAAAATGTGTTAAATCAGGATGGGTCAAAAGTTCAACATAAGAGACTCTAAAAAAGTAACTCATGTTGTCGTCAGGGAAGAACTGAAAATCAATGGACACCACAGCTTGTCCTGTTTTTCTTTCTCCCCCTGTTTTAGTCTTTAATAAAGACTGAAAATCTCTTATTCCCTCTTGTAGTCAGAGGTGTTAAAAAGTTTTTCTCAGAGGTCTGTGACATCCCTGGGATGCAGGTCCCAGGCAAAGGATACAAGTTCATGGACGTGGGGCTGCCTCTCCTCCACGCCTCCTGCTCCCTCTCATTTGTATTGACCCATTAACATTTCCTGCACGTAAAGTCTCCTTTCCCTCCCCCAGCTGCTCTCTGACTTTGCCCCCAACAGCTTCAAAGCTGAGCTAATAAAAAAAAAAAAGAGAAAGAAAA
>WAAG01086746.1:305-20230 GCA_013390105.1 Tichodroma muraria | reverse complement strand
GAGCATGGCTTCCACTTGGATAAAATTTGTCTTAATTTTGTGCAAGTGCTTCCTTGGTGTACTGTGTAAGTTTTACAAACAGAGTGAGTATGGGGTGTGTTATTTTTGCTTTTTCAGTGAGTGTTCAGTGTCTTTCAAAGGGGTAGAGGGAAGGAATTAGCTTTGATAATGAAATTGAGGAAGGGAGGTATTTAAAAATTTGTTAGTTCTAAAATACCTTTACCCTTTTTGGTGATGCTAAATAGTATGATAAGCTTACACAATTGATACAATATAAGATGATCAATTATCTAACCTTCCAACCTACATTTAGATACTCTTCATATTATTTGTAGCCTTGCCAAAATCTGTAACATCTGGTTACATCAGTGCAGCTGCACTATCAGTTAATCTCTGCCATATCTTACAAAACAGTAACTGAATTTTTTCTGCTTGCCGTTAGTTTTTTTGCAGTGTATTATTAACTGCTAGCAACCTCCATGTTGTGGATGAGACAGTGCTGAGGAATGCCAAGAATCTTGGGGGCAAAGGCTTTTTTTTTAGTCAGGTGGTTAAATGTCTGACAGAGAAGGCATTCACCTACCACATTTGTCTTCCCCTGAGTCTGTCTTCTCTAGTAACAATATGAACCGTGAGGCTACATGAACAGCAAACACTTCCAATGCCTGTTCCTTGACTCTCATATACTCTCTGATTTAATAAAGTAAAACTGTTGTTCTTGAGGTTCTAACCGGTAAAGAAAAGGGAATGACCCTCTGCAGGAGCCAGACTTGCACATTCAAGCAAATAGCAGCTACACATTGCCTTCGGAATAATAACTAATGCATCTTTGTTGGGCTCTGATGCTGCCCAAAGTCAGCTGAATTTCACTGGGATAAACAGGAACAGAATCGAACTTGAGACATCCAAATATGATCCTTGAGAGAAAATTTTAGAGGAAAGAGCTGAATAGATTAAACTGTTGTTGTTTCAGAGGCTACCTGCAAAGCTCCTTTCCATGTCCAGAAGCAGTCAGCCTCCCACACATTTCTGGAAAGGCTGGCACAATCCCTGGTATTCTCTGAGGCACTGCTTGAACTGGTTTTTATCCGTCCTCTCATTTCAGATGGTATTATCCAAGCTGATGTACTGAGCAAGAGAAACCTCTTTGGTGTGCTGCAGCACACGATTTCAGTGTGTGGAAAGCTCTTTCTCGAAGTCCTGTTGGCAGCTGCTTGGCAGCACTCCTGTGCAAATGAGTTACTGCTCAGTGCTACCTGCTGCTTCTCGGAGCAGCAGCAATTATTAAGTGCTGCTGTTCGGATGAAGGAGTCATCAAGTGGTAGCTCCTTGTGCCCAAATAATTATTAGTAATGTGATCAAAATTATAATATTTTTCAATTCTGTGGCACTTTTTTATCAAGGAGCTAAAATATTCTGCAGACAGTACCTTACAGTGCCTCACAGTGTTCCTGAGAGGCAGGTGAACCTCTTTATAATTTTCCTAAGTAGGAAAGCCTGAGCCCTGCCAAGGCTGAGTAGACTGTTCACTGGTTTACACTGAGTTAATGTCTCTGTCCTAAATGAGTCAGAAGATTTGCTTCATCCTCTTCAAGGTCTCTGAATTCAGAGTTCCAGAATGTGGGTTTTTCCTTATCTTAAGGAGCTTTTTGATGGTGTAGATGTGCTCTCTTTTTCCTTCAAAGTGGTTAGTGTGGGAAGAGTCAATTGTAGCAATAGTTGGGTTTTGTCCAGACCAACCTTAATGTTACCACTTCAGTTTTAAGAAAGTGAAATCCTGCTTATTAAAAAAAAAAAAAAAAATTATAAGATCCAAAAATAATACACTGCTTTACTATACTAGAAGTAATTTTTTTCAAAACCAGAACTTCACATATGTCATAAAAGAGATTTCTTTATGCTTCCAGTAGTCAGATACATTACTACCCTAGGGAAATTAAGACAAGCAAAATCTTGATTTCACTGAGGTTGCCTCATATTCTTCCTGAGAATGACAGGGTTCATATTTTTTTCCAGTGACAAATATGATTACTAAGTTCCTGTTCTTCCATCAGTGTTCTGCAGTTTAACTCCCATGAAGTGTAATGGGATAAGATGTTATTTTTCATGAAGGCAGATGATTTGGTTGTGTGCTTTTAAGGATTTTTGTCTTCAAAATAAGTCCTGTGACAACCTCACTTCAAAAAAGCTTCACAGTCCATGGCACTGCAAGTCATAGGTGTGATATTCCTAGCACCTGTGCTTTGAATAGTAGTTCCTCTTGAGGTGATGGAGTCTTTGAGTGTGCTGAGCCCTGCTGAAAAAATGTTTGCTTAAAACATGGTGGAAATTATCTTGCCTTTCTAGTGCAGGGGCACAGCTTCCAAAGCCTTTTTTTTTTTTTTTGGCTTTGAAAACTTGAAAAAAATTAATCAGCAAACTTCAAAAAACTTTTTCTAATTTAGTGCACCATAGGCAGAGATATTAAAGGGTCCAGTTTTGTGAGTAAACTTGGACAGCTCCCTCATTAAACCAGTGGCATCTGTTTGTTCTTCAGTCCTGAACTTAGACAGCTCTTACTGTAACTTATTATAAAATTTCCCATCCTCACAGATAAGACAGAAGCTGACTAAGAAGGAGATATAAGCAATATTATACTTTTCCTGACAGTCCCTTGAAAATGAAGCCTGGTCTGAGCCCTGGTCAATTGGCTTTGTACACACAGGGTTAGAAGCACAGCCTGCTCTGTCAGCAACCAGAAGACACAAGGAATTTTTTGTGGTTTACACTCAAGTTCAAAGTAAGCCTTCCGAGATTCTTTCCAAGTTAAACAACATCCAGGGAAGAGTTCAGGATTCTGGTTTTTTGCTCTTCACTGATCAGTAGAGAAGATCACAGCCTGTGGCTGCTTATGGCAGTAGGCAAACCCAAAAGTTTGAAAAATTGCTCTCTCTGGTCTTTTCTCTGAGAATTTATTTGAAGTTCTTCAGTCTATACTAGGCAAACCTTGAAAGAGATTTTTTGTTGGCAAAGTCTCATTTTAGAGATTTAAATTATAGCCTACTTTAAGCAGCTGCTGTAATTCCTACTCATTAACTTTCTACATGGGTCTACAGTTTGTTTTATTATTAAACACTTATTTTTATATGCAAAATGTGAAATACAACTACTCACATGATTGTCCAAATCAGTGGCAGAATTAAAGTTCAAATGTGCATCAGTTTGTATGAGTGGGGTCCAAGAAGATCCCTTTACATCATTGCCTCCTTAATTCTTCCATTTTGAGCAAGTTAGAAGTGATGGCTTTGCAAACTGCTTCACACAGATGATCCTTGCACTGAGCAATTTTTGTATTCTCTGTCCCCTGGTACTTGCACTTATATCTTGTGTTCCTACAAGTTTATTCCTCTTAATTAATGCTTCCTCCTGATTCCTGCTGACATTCTACCCTGCCACTGAAGAGTGACTTTCTGCGTGTGTACGATACCAGCACCTTGTTTCACTGCTCAATGAAGTGATTATTCATGCAGATCATATATGAATAGACATTTTAATAAATATGCTAATTTTTAAGTAAATGAGGAATTAATACACTGTGGAAATTGCTTGAGAACTTTCATTTTCTGTTTCAATTAGAAAACTCCAGTAACAATATCTTATTTGAGTGAAGGACATTACAAAATTTTTAAGAATTTTGGAGGCATAAAGGACCTTATTTTAGTAAGTATCTACCAGTGACATTGAGGCTTCTTCTATTTAATAAGAATCAAATTATTCAGGCAGGAATCTGGGCAGCAAGCAGCAAAGAAAGAGGGAATTCATAAATGTGGAGTGAAAATCTGTCCCCACTTTTTTCCTTTCAAGAGCAAAGTGGGAATCGAGAAACTGAATAACTGTCTGGTTTCTTGTCTGAGGACTACTTGCCTGCAAATTCATGGTGATGCAGAAGATTCTTAGTAATTCCATAATTTTTTCTTAACATTTTGGAAGGACCATAGGCTATCAGCACCTGTAGTTGGGATTTCAATCTCTCAATGTCCCAGACTACACTTTTCCAACAAGAAATCACTGTTACTGAGTGGTGGCAACTGAATAGCTTTGAGTTTTATTTTTTCATCTACTGTGAACATTGCAGGCACAAAATTTAGGATGGATTAATTAGTGTATTGTCATGAGATAATGCAGCACGTTCTTCTGACCTCGTCTGTCCTGTCTCTGCTCCTGCTGAGCTCGGTGGCACTGTCCCCTTGACCTCAGTGGTGCATGGCAAGGCTGGCTTTGGTGACAGTGGGATGGCCATGCACCCTCTGCTTGTCAGCAGAGACCACCTCCACAGGCATGGCCTCGACAGCTCTGGTAACCCAGTAGCTCTGTGGTTATGGAACATGCCCTTCACGAAGGCAGAACTCAGTGGCAGATCTAATGCCCTGAGCTGCTGCACTTTCTTTACCCCAGAGAAACTTGCTACAACTTCATCTTTACTAGCCATTAAATTTGTGCTTCATCCACACTAAAACAATAACAGCAAATTAACAATCGTTTGATGTAAGAATAAATGTCATGTTTGCTTCCAGTTGCTTAACAGTGCTGTAAACTAAAAGGATTTTACAAGTCCCAAAAAAGTAGAGCTTTACTTTTTTGTTTGCCAAGCAGCACTATAATGCCATAGCGTGTACTTCAGGGAAATAAGCCAAGAGGAGATGAATGGCACCTAATAAGCATTTGACAAAACAAGTGGGAAAATGAATATGGAAAAATCCTATGTATATCTTGAAATTTGGTGAAGTGACTATGGCATTATAGATCCATGACTTGATAATCCAACTTTGTTTGCATAAAAATGCTGTGGCATGTTACCTGTGGGAGAAGTTTGCAATTGAAAGCCGAATTTCAACATCTCTTTTTGTCACTAACATTTGCAGGATTTTTTGACTTAACCATAATGTTTATATTTTGGTCTAGTCCTGCTTTGAGATAATATAAACACTACTGAATTATGTATTACTAGTTTCAGGGGCAGGCTACGAGCCATAGCATTAGATTTATAAAACACTTGATCAATAGATTATTCCGTTAAGGCTATGCAAAACACATTGCAAGATTCTGGATGTTCTTATCCTTTGATTTTCATTTATAAAGCATCATTAAAAGAGAAGTTTTCACTTCAAAGTAGGGCATCTTAATCTGATATACATCAGATAGTAATTTTTGATGAGGTATTTGGAGTCTGAGCCAATATACTATGCTGAAAAATAATGGGGTTTACAAAAACATATATTTAAAGCTGTTGGATTAGCAAGTCATTCTGAACAAGCTTTTACGCTTGAAATACTCTACTTTGCTTTCCATTTTTCTTTTATCTGCTTTCTTTGCTCTTCCCCTTGGAGGCAGTGAAAGTGGTCGGAGCACTCCAAGCTTATCCATGTACTCTGACAGCAAATCTTCACCTTCTGTCTATCAGCAGGCTCCTAGGCATTTCCATATTCCAGGTAGGCATTAACTGCTTAGCTTCTGATCTTCAATTTCTGACACCTGTTTATTCTCTTCTGGATGTTTTTTTTTGAGGTTTTTTGGCACTGATTTGTGAATTTCAATGTGTAGAAAGAGAAAATGTCTACTTAGTGAATGTCTGGTGTTATCTTTATCTCAAAAATAAAAGAGAACTGTATGTTTATGTACCTATGTGTTAAAAAAATTGCTTTACAGAAGGCACAGAATGAAAAATGTTACCAAGAGTACAAAGTAACAGTGCTGGGTTAGTGGCTGAACTAGATGATCTTAGAGGTCTTTTTCAGCTTTAATGATTCTAAGATCCTATGATTTATGGTGCCATAACTGCATAGATGTATTGAATTTGTGTGCAGGAAGAATGACTGAAGGAGTTTTTGTTGTTTGTTTGGTTTTTTCTTATCAGTCCATTATCTGAATTTAAGTAATATTAACATGAACTTTAAAAGAAGCTGCAAGACTTCAGAACTGCAGGAGGCTCATTGTGGCTATCTTTGTGTATGTGCTCTACTGTTTTCAAGTTCAGTCAACAAGCACATTAAACTTACATCCGCACCATTTTAGCTTTTTGACTGCTAAACACATGTACCTCCTCACTGTAATAGTTTGCTTATTCACATTTAGCTTCTGTGGTTAATGTTTCTCTAAACAGACCACAATTAGGAATTGTATCTGCTCAGGTCCATAGTACTGGGTACACAGTACTGAGTAGTGTATCTACTCATGTCCATAGTATCTGATATCTGTACAGTGTGATATGGGAACCCTAGACTGTGGCTCTGAGGGCTTCCAGAGAATTCCTGGAAGGCCAAGTTAGCTACACAATTCGAAGAAAAGACAAATTAGAGGATTTCCTAAAGGAATAGTTTGTATTTCCAGTATAAACATTCATGCCTGAACATATACACTTTATTTGTAAATAATGGAGAAAATCCTTTTCCAAGTGTGACAGTTGTAGTAGTCTGTTGTACTCCTGTATGAATTTTAAATAGTGGTAAGTGTGCCAGTTTCTTTTTGCTGCCTCTGAAGTGTATATTGGTAGTGCAGATGAAACCACCTACATATCACCAAATGGATGCCATTCAAGTTGTCTTAGAGCATTTTGAGGGACTTAGGGGGGGATTATGTTGCACATAGGTAGGTATAAAGGTTTTCAGCATATGATGGATAAAGTTCCATTCTCTTTTAATAACCAGTGAATGGCAAACCACTGAATGAATTCATAGTCTTTGCTGAAGTTTTTGCATTTTTATTGTTGCTGAGAAGAGACAAGAGCAGCATGCTTGCTGAACTGCTTGCTTACTCTTTCATTCTTTCCTTTCTTTTTCCTCTTCCTCAGACACTGGCGTAAAAGATAACATCTATAGGAAACCTCCTATCTACAAACAGCATGGTACAGTCTGCTTTTCTATGTTGCATTTTTATCTATGTGTCTGCAAAAAAAAAGTGTATTGACTCCCAAATTTGTTTGCTGTAGTCTTTGCATTTCATTATGTCCCTATAACCTCAAATAGAAAAGGAGAAAAAGTAACATGAAAATTAAATAGCATTTTGTATAACATTATGTCCAAGGATACAGTAAGGAGTTTCTCCAAAACTGGGATACTGGTATTTTGATATGTTGTGATGATTCAGAGCTGATAACAAGTGCCACATAAACTGCTGTGCTATGCCCTGGCTGCTGTTCCACACCCTCTTTGCCCTCTCCTGCCCCTCTGTCTGCCTGCTCCTCATATAAATCATTATTAGCAAACATCTCAGGCTGAGTGAAAAAAAAAACAGACAACAAAAAAATTTGAATATTGTAATGGTGTTTGGAAAAATCATGAACAAATGAAAGGTAACAATCATCTAGTGTAAGTCAGCATAGTTTCACTCATTTACAGAAGCTGATGAGAGCACTGATTCCTGTATCCTGGCTGTGTAATTTAATTTTATACATACTTTTGGCTTGCAAAGAGGATTCTAAGCAGCAGCTTTATATTTGCAGGCTGGGCATTTTTGTATCAGTTTGCTGTCTGTCGAAGTCTGGATTATGTCAGTTCTGCGCTGCTCTATGGAGTTGTCCTCGTAATAACTGAAGCAAGCAGAGAATTAAACTAGCAAGTCAGCAATCTCAGTAGGTTAACAAGAATATATGTTTTAAACTTTCTTTTCCAGATTATAGGTGTTCTGAAAGGTAGTGTTGGAAATACTTTTTTTTTTCTCCTACCAGAGTGCAAAACATCATTTACTCTAACTAAAAAACCCCAAAACCCATAAAATACAGAAACAACAAAAATCAATAAACTGTCCTTCCAATAAAAATAATATAAATGAAAATCAAATTTAAAAATATTTATCTTTTGTTCTGGAAGGACTCCCAGCTAAAGCATGAACACATGAGCAGCTGATGATTCAGCTCCTCAAGCTAATGGGACACTGAACTAATTCACACAGAAAAGGAGCCAGAGAACATTCCTTTGTTGAAGAGACCAAGTTTGAACAAACAAGCACAAAAATGTCCTTTAAAACAAGAAGTGCAAGAAGCTCTTCCAAAACATTTGGCTTTAAAAGATTTTAGTTACATCAGCACCCAACAGACTTGCTGTAGCTACAGCTTCTGTGTTTCTATTATAAACAACCAACTTCAGAATGAGAAAAAGGTGGTGGGAAAATGGAACATGCTGGAGATCAGGCTCAGAGCTGGGGCTGGAAGGTGAAGAATGTAGGAGTCTGCATGGTTCTGTGTGTGTGTGTGTGTTTATGTTTTAGAAATATTTGAACATCATTCAAAGTTACTAAAACAGTTTTGAAATTACCTTGGGATTCATGGCAGAACCAAGTATACATTTTAGTGGTGAAGTTAATGCTCAGTTCTGATGAAATTAAGGGCACCTTGATTTATCTTTATGCCAGCAATATGTTATATGAAGACTTCTCAGCAGCTTGGGAAGGGCTGGCCTTCATGGCCCTCACTTTGGTTATAAATCCTCTGCATCTCTTTGAAGTCAGATGCACTGAAATCTCTGAAGTCAGACACTTTTGAAATGTCTGAATAGAAACCTTGAATCAAGCATGTTTTTGTTTTTTTTTTTCCTTTGAAAATATCAATGTCTTGAAACAAAAATAGAATTTCCAAAAATGCATCAGATCCTCTATGCAGATTTTTGATGTAAATGAGAGCAAGATCTGTACACATAACCTGGAATAACTTGTTGATTCACAGTTTAGGGTGTGCTCCCAAGATACCTGTGAACCACATTTAGGTCCTTCTTGCAATGTATGGACTTTATTCATCATCTCTCATATTTGAATATTCCTTCCTATTTATTCCTCAGAGAGGCAACTTACCATCTTGGGAAAATATCCTTGTCAGGACGCTATGAGATAACTCTGAAAACCTTGTGTTTTTTCATAATGCTGTTCATATTTTCTAACCCAGCTTTTTAATTTTTTCCCACACTAAATTGAAGTGGGGGGGAAGCAGCCAAATCCTCTACAGTTCCAGATTTTCACCTTTAACCTACAGATATTTTCCTTATGGCAATTTGTCATTTTTTAACTACCACCTCCTCAGCAAAGCCAGTTAAGGTCTGGATGTGAACCGTGTGATAGCACCAGAAATTACATCAGAATCACACTGAAATACTTTTGGTGGTGGCCTTTTGCCTGTGTTGTTTAGATGCAGGGCAGATCCTCTGCAGACATGGTGGCTGGGGAACTGGAGAGGACGGAGTTTTTCCCAACTTGCTGGGAGTTTTGCAGCACTTCTAATGGTGCAATTTAATCTCCTCTCCATCTCTGTCTCTTAAGAATCTCATCTGAGCCTTAACTTTCATATTATCATACTCTTAATAATAATGTTTTCTGTATGCATTGCATTACACAGGGACATTTTTCTCAGGCATTGCAGACAACCCCCTTGTTACGTTGATTTCTCATGGGCTTAAAGTTATGCTATGTCCTTGCATTATTCCAGTTTTGCACCGTTAAAACTGTCCTCAAACTACCCAGAGGGATACAAAGGCAGGTAGGGCTCACATTTTAAGAACTTATCTGAAATTGTGTGAAATTTGACACAAAACTTTCTGTAAGATTCTCGAGTGTAACTTGGTGTCTGGAACAATACCCTGGGGAACAAAAGACAAGGGAAAACACATTCAAGGGTTAGGAACTATCTAATGAAGAGCTTTTAGGTTTTCAGTTTTCTTCTCAGCAAGCTGGAAAGTTACAAGGAAATAACCCAATGGTAAAACATCACCAGCTTCTTTGGGAAACACTCTTCAAGAGGACAATATGAAGAAGAGGAAAATACAGTCATAAAAATTGATTGGTCAAGAATTTTGACTTTTAGACAAATTTTTGACAAGATCTCTTGCAAATTTTATTAAGAGGCAATGACAAATTTGTTCGTAATTTTCTTTACCATGATTGTCTGCCCTCTTTAGGAACCCAGGAGATTTTCAGGTGTGCTGACTGCAAAATATCTGTGTGACCCCTTGTACTTTCATGGTCATTGTAACACAGAAGGGGGAAGTGGCTTCCCTGTGAGTGGTGGCCATAGAAATTTGTCCCTAAGTTATGATGTACAATTCTTTTTCCCACCAATCATTCCCCAAAACTAGTTTCTTCCTGAAAATGCTGGTTCAAAATTCAGCAGGAATAGATTCTCTAAATTCACTGTATACATGAAGGATGAGTATTACTGTAATAATTTCAAAGTTATTTAAATTAATTCTGTGTAACCATAGCTCTACACATCAAATTTTCTGTCAAACTCTATTTTTTTAAATTGATCTTCTCTCCCTCTTAAAAATATTTGGAACATAACTACAGTCAAAACAGAAGACAAAAAATAACATGCATTCTGTTTAGATTTTTAAAATTGATTTAATTTTACAGCAGCAAGAAGATCAGAAGGGGAAGATGGAAGCTTGGATCAGGACAGTAAGAAGGTAATGATCAGAAAGAACAAAAGAAATTATTGATCATTCTTGAAGTACCTGATTTTGAAAACATATTCATATGTAAAGGTATTCTTTTAAATAATTGAAATAATCGTTACTACTCTCGGGTCTTTCCAAAAAGACATAGAAAAGCTTAATCTTTCACCCAAAGGGTTTAGAATGTACATTCTACAGCAAAGAGAAATAGGGATATTGAGATTAATAGCAATAAACTCATGGGTTTTCACTCGGTCTCAAGATCTACTTTGGTGATTCAGCTATTCCTGCAGACTTAGGGTGCATATTAACCTAGAAAAATGTCACGGGCAGATTAATTATAAGAAAATGACAAAGAGCATCTTCTAAAGTGGGGCGCAGTGGGCAGCTTCAAGAATAGAGAAACTGTCCTAAGCCCAGCTGAAAATTAGAAGTATCTGGAAGCTGTGATGTGTAAGTCATCACACAGTCAGCTTTTCTAATTTGATAAAGGATGGTACAAACTGCAGGGAGCATAAACAGACAAGCGGTTCACAAGGCATCTGAGACGGCTGAGGTGGGAGAACTGCCTACAGGTGTTAAATCCTGTATCTTACAGCAGGCTTTTCCTCCCTGCAGCTCAAGACCAGTTGGCTGATTCTGAAGGGGGACACGGACACCAGAACCAACTCCCCGGACTCGGACACGCGGTCGCTGTCGCTCACTGCCGGGAGCGACAGGGCGCAGGAGGGCACGGCCGCCGGCTGCTCCCGTGAGTGCTGCGCCCGCCCGGCCGGCACTGCTGGCCGGGGAAGGTGCCCTGTGCAGCCCCAGCTGCTTGGGGGCTCGGCTCCCTGGCTGCCTTTGTGCTGCACCTCGGCCATAAGTGCACCGGTTTGCCGGTTTGTTCTGCCATGGCTTGTGAACGTTCACGGCCTACGGGCTTTGATGATGGAACTATTCGTAGTTTCATAGTAGTGAAGGAAGCAGCATTGCTCACGTAAATGAACTGTTGTCTCTTTGGAGAGCAGAGACTCCTTACCACAGAAACCCACTCCTCATAAAAGTGCCCATTTTTTATATGAATCCTATTTTCAGTAGACGGAATGGCAGTATCAAGCAGATTTTTCATTTGTGCTAATTAGTTCTTGACACAAACTATGTATTTTGAATATTGGTGGAGGCATTTCTTTTCTAGCATGATATGCATAAAGATTTCATTGCTCCAGAGATTAACTTACGTGGGTTTTTTTTGTCATCACTCACAGTTATAAGGTCACAGAAATATTCCAAGTTAGAAAGGGAATCATTTTGTAACTGAATACTGGCCTGGAGACCATATGCCCGTGCTAGATGTCAATACCAAAAGCATGTTCTACATATTTCTTATTACACATTTCAGCAAGTCAGAAGCACCAGTACTGGGCCTGAATTTTACTTTTAAGTTACATACATGACAAAAAATAATTTTAATGAATTTTAAGAGATAACTGGGACATTCCTCTCCCTGCCTCCTCCACTTTACACCATGCAGCAGTAGCAGGTCATCCAAGGTAAACAGTTGGGGAAGCAGTTTTCCAAAAGAATGCACCCAATGCAAGGCATGTCTGGCAGCAGGGCTAGGATGTCAGTCTTGTGGGCATTTTGGTAATGTGATAGTTGGCTCCATCAACTTATATTAAGGAAATTACGGCTTAGCTGTGCAAGGAAGAGGGAAAACAGATGCTACAAAGTCTGTCACAAGGCTGTAACAAGATAAAGAAGAAAACTTACTTTAGATCATCAGTATCACTGGTCTATCTTAAAGGGATTTGATAACTTAATCCTCACTAGGAATCACAAACACGTGCACAAGGTGTATTGCAGGATTCCCTGTGCAGCGGAAAATGACCACCTCACACACTTAACGTCTGTAAATCATTGCCCAGGAATGAACACCTAAACCTTTCATTGTTATACACACATGGGGTGTGTCTGGAGGCTTTATGGAGTAGATCTGATGCTCTTCTACACGTTTCGAGAGACCAGTCCTTAAGTGCAGATTTTAAGCAGGGAGAAGTATGTAGCACACCAAGGACTGTTATACAGGAGCAACATATGGTATTCATTTTTTCCCCGAGAATGTTGCTATATCTGTCACTCTGCTATACTAGAATTTCTTTCATATTTTTGCTTATCTTGGGAATGTGGAACTATTAAAACTAGAAATGCAGTAGATAATTCACACCTCTGTGACAGGGTCAGTATCACATTTGTACCAATATAGGTTCTGTAGTTCATTTTCCATTGCTTTTTATCAGCATTTCGCTGTCCTTCATGAAAGTTGACTCCATTACCCAATTAGCAGCTACATGGCAATAACATTGAGGAAGTTTTATCTTCCTGAAATTTTCACTTTTCCTTTCTTTATGCTTTTATTCATTTACCTGGCTGTTTTAATACCTGTGGAATTACCTAAGTAATTTCTTCTCTATTCAGTGTTTCCCTATTTAGTTCTGAATATTTATGGTCTGTCATATGCCTAGTTCATATGTCATATATCATAGTTCCCATTGGCCACAGAAGAGCAGCATCTCTACCTCTTGGACTTACTTATGCTTGAGAACTCTGGCTTTCAGCCCCATCACTGTGGCATAGTCAGTGACTATCAGAGAAAATAAACATGTCAGGTATAGGTTTGGTGCCAAAGGCAGAGTGGAGGGAGTTAGAAGGCTGTGAATTGGTAGTGATGTTTCCAGATACACTGAGCAAAAAGCCCTGCATTTTTCTGTCCAGCCTCTGAGCAAACCAGAGAACAGTTGTTTTGCTCTAGAAGATGCTTTGCCACGTTACTGTACTTAAATGTCCAGAGGGATACAACTAACAAAACAGCATATCAGTGTGGGGCTTGTGCAAACAACAAGCAAGAGTGGAGCTTGTATCTCCTTACATCCATGTGTGAAAATGGGTCTTGCTTCCGTCCGTATATGTGGGTGTGTAATAGTTAATCATTTACCATAATTCATGATTTTAAGTGTTGTGTATTTAGGAAAGCAGACGTCTGGGAAGGCATGTAACCCTTGCTGTTCATGTGTCCATGATGTGCTGAGAGGCAGCTTCAGACTGGAGAGAGTGTCGTACTGGATGAAGCAGGATTTCTGCGCTCCGGTTCTCCCAGGCGGCGGCTCCGCGCCTGGCTGGGGACCGCTGCCAGCGGCCTCTGCCTTGGGGCACTGTCCCTCGGTGACTGGGTATTATCTAGCGACAGAACAAAACTCGCTCGCCCATCTTCTCTGTAGCCAAAAGGCCAAGGATTGATCTCCACGCTGATGTCCAGCACAGCAGCTTTTCCCAGGCAGGAGCAGAGATGGCAGCTTTGTTGCAGATACAGGCATTCTGTCGCACAGCTGTTGCACTCTTTGCTCTCTGCTGGCACTACCATTCACATAACAGACAATTTTAAGTTTTTTGTTTTGTTATTTTTTCCTCTCAAATATAAAAACTGTAGTTGCCCTTCTCTAATGGTAGGAGGTATTTGGCTTGCAATTCAGTATGAGCTCATCGCTCCCTGTTTAAGTACATTAAGTGCTTTGAATTTTTTTTCCATCATGACAGTGATTCACTGGCCTACCCTTATTCTGTTAGCTTTTCATCTTTGCTCAGTACTCAATTTTCTGTTCCATGGATGAAATGCTCCTTCAGTGCTTGAGCCCTACCTGGGTTGTCTTTCACCTTTGCTGAGTGCTGAGTACTGACACAGTGCAACTCCCAGTGATCCCATTTCTTCTTTCCTTGTTCTCTTTTTATTTGGATAGCTGGAGAAGCTTTTGCTATTTGTTTTAATATCATTTTCAATGTTTAACTCAGCTTGACTTCTGGCAGTTTTCAGTTTATCTCAGCACATTTTGAGCTCTCTGCTGATCCATCTTTTGCTTTTTCTTTCTATATGCTTATTCCTTATAATCTCCTTAGTGTATTTATTAATCCAGTGGGGTCTGGATTCCCTTCCTGCATTCCTTTTCGGACACAGACTGCTAACAGTTTTGACAGAAAGAAGTATTGTACATTCAGTTCTTTGAGCTGTCTGACTTCTGTAACACTTTGCATCAGTTTTACATAATTCCTTATATTGGAATGAGGAATGTTTATTACACATGTGTTTGTTCTTCTATTGTTTAACTTTTAAACTTTCTTAATAGAGTCTTAATACTAAAACTAAGGCATTTCAGTTTTCTCATAATGACCACACACAGTTTCATCATTGTGTTACATCATTTATTCATGTCAACACCACTTTACTAGTTTTCTCCATCTTAAAACTTTCTTTCACTTGGGTGTATATACTCTGACTGATTTACTTTATCCACTGCTATATCTTCATTTTTGCTTTTATCCAAGAGAAGTTTTACAGAAAGAAAAAAAGTTTTTATTTTTTTAAGTTGTAGGGTATCAACCCATCCTTTTTAAGAAACAAAACCATAACCTAGAACTCATATAGCACATTCATAAGCTATGGTCTAAGTCCCTTTAATCCCAGTTTCAAGTCATGATTTACACGAAGTTGAAAGGCAGAGATTTCACAATCTCTCGAATCACAAGCTTTGCATCACATAGGTGCATGAGGCTTCCATAGTGTAAGCCCCACAACTCCCTCCACATTGTGCCCCTGCCATGCTGCTGTTTCTAGATATTGTTACACAAGTTCATGTGCATGAAATATGGACAAAAGATGAGCATAGGTCAGTTATATTTTCATCTCTTTATTTGATAGAATTTTCGCATTGGTCTTGTAATTGCTGTTTCTGGATGTTTTCTTGGATTTCCTGTTTTAGTAGGCTGTAAAAGATTTGCAAAAATACAGCTATATATTATGTCTTTTACAGGATTTCCATACTCTAAGTCTGCTTCTCTACCTGGCTATGGAAAGAACGGCTTACATCAGGTAGGTACACATTTAAATACATTCTCCAGGAAATAAAGTCTCATAAATAGACAACTCAGTAACTAATTGAAAATCTACACTGTAATAACACTTCAAAGGTGTTTTGGCTGCCAGCCCTGTCTGACAGATTCATTCCCTATGTGGGTTATAGTTTGTCTCTCTGCAAGATTAAGACTGACTGACGCTTCTCCTTTTAATTGTGTGCATTGTGAGTGTTGGGAATCTTGATTCTCCTCCCAAAACAAAGATCTAAAATGTACAGGCTGCACATATTAATCATAGGATAGCTTGAATTAATGATAGAGACACTTAGGCCTATAATTAGGCAAGTAATGATCTTAGAGCAAAGGTGAAACAGCCCACATCCATTGTGTTCCTTGAACCATCTCTGTTTGTCTAGTGTGAATGTGTGTCAGTGTGTGATGTGTGTATTCACACACAGCCATTGTACTTTTAAGGCAGGGAGGAATCAATGAAGATTGAATGACAAGCAGAAACCTAGAAGGAAAAATGTCTAACAAAATCATGATCAGAAGAGACTTGAAATTCTTTTTTTTTATCCTTTTTTTCAACTTTTATTAGTCTTTAATAAAAAGGAAGCTTTGACAATGTGGCCTATCTCTCTCTGACATCTAGCATTATGGATTCTCAGTTCATGTCTTATACCATCAGGTGAAAAACCACTATGGTTTATAGCAATGAGCTGTCAATACATACATGCATGTGCACCTGCCTTTTGAAGAATTGATTTGTGACCAAATTGGATGGAGAAGACCTCCAAATTCCCTTCTTTCTGCAAAGGAAGATGTGAAACCTGCAAAAGCACATGAGGAGGATTAAACTTCCCCAGTGACAAAAGACAAACTGAGAGTCATTTGGAAGGAGCTACAAGAAAGAAATTATCAAGGAGTAGCTAAATGGATTTTTCAGTAGCTGCTGAAACGTCCATCCCTTTGAGTTTATATTACAGGACTAATTATGCCTGCCTTGCTTCAATGCCTGGTTTCTTGAATTCTTCTCTGAAGAAAGGAATGACACTGGAATTTTATCGAATAATATTTAGGAATTTAAAAGGATTTGTATAAAACTAATCCCACCTACGAGTCAAGAGAGGATTTTCTTACTTTTCAGAACAGGTGTTGCCAGTAACCTGAAGTGAGCAAGACACTGACTTGTGCCCGGCTGCTGCACTGGTGAGGCACCAAAACCATCCCAAGGCTTCCCAGAGATGAGGCCAAAGCACTCAGGACGCCTTGCAATGTGATGGGAAAGCAGCAGATGGCAGCATCTGTCCCATATAAAGAATCACAAACCTGTGTAAGAGTCGAAAAGTGCTCATGGTCAAATCCTTGAGACCAAAATTCCTCTCTCAGAATGGATGTCCTCTGTTTGGATTGTAGGTTTAACTAGCTTTTGTGGTTTATTATTTTTAATCAGCCATCCTAGTGCTGCATAAATAAAACCCCAAAAGCAAACAACAAGGAGCCTTGAAGTTCATTGTGGGCATAGCTGTGCACAGCATTGATACCCTAGCAGGCAAAAATGTGAGTTGGAAAGAAAAAATCATATAATAGTGCTTTTCTGGTTTCATGTACTGTTTTTCATCATAGCATTTGTCAGCAAAGGAAGAAGACAGTGGTTCAAACAAAGCACATATATGGCACATGTAGAGTTCTCCCTGGTCAGTGTCATCAGCAGTGTGAAGCAGAAGGCAGGAGAAAAGTTGCAGTGCAGCAGAAGTGATTTGTGATGATGGCAGTAACACATCAACATCACAGAAAAGTGATAGTTTCAGTGTTACCTTGCTTACTTGAGCAATTAGGTCAAATTTGAATGAGACTTTCTTCTCTTTCTCTCATGCAAGGATCTGTATTTCTGTTCTATGTCTTTCTTTTTTCTCTCAGAGTGGGGTTTTTGTGTATTTTGCTGCTACATTGCTTCTTTCTTTCTTTATCAGCCTGAAACTATGGGCCAGTATGAAATGGACCAGGAGGCAAGCTGGGGAATGAAAGGTACTTTTTTTTTTTTGCAATATCATTCCCACTCCCCTTTTGGTTTCACCCTTTGAGGATTTTAATTAACATGTTGCCATAAAGGTTACTATTCTGAGCTCTTCCTGTAGTTCACATAATAATGAGTAGCCAGAGACACAGCTCAGTATCATGTTTGTCATAGAGAATCTTCTTTTAACTTAGCCCAACCTAAAGGCCTGACAGAAGTCTTGCATCATGGGGTGGTGCAACCAGGCTGAGTCAATAGCAGGATCCTCGATATGTGGCAACAACCTTGTGATGTTGGACTCATATCAAAGACAGGAGGAAATTTAAGATAATCATTCCTTCAAGTCTAATTGGAAAAAGTCCATTGTGCTTCTTGGTTGTGATACGGTGTGGTTAAAATGTTCAGAGTTCAAAAAACAGAATATATTTGCAGTATTTTCTTTTATTGCAGTTTTAAGTGGACTGTGTACTTAATATGGAACTTAGATTGGAATTTTCAAAAGAGCTGAAAAATTTTATTTCCAAGACACTTTAACTCATTTTAAAAATCTTACTCTAATGCTTCACTTCATGACTCTGTGTTGATAAAAATCTTTGTCTCTATGTTTGAATAGGTTAAAGTACAGGTTTTGGAAAGTAGACTCAATCTCTGATTTATTTTCAGACCATAAAGAGGTCTGTGAAAACATTTTGGCTATCCTGGTCGCATTTAATCACCATTGTGAAGAGATAACATTGTGGTAGTCATATCATGTATAGTCATACACTGACCTAACTAGAATTGCCTTGTGTTAGTGTAGATCCAGGAGTCATTGTTACCACATCCCCTAATCATCTTTTCTTCCCTATTGTTATTCCCACTTCAGTCAGCCCAAGTGCAGGATGTTGGCATCTTGTAATATCGTATTATCTCAGTGGTTTTCATATATGTTTCCAAACTGACATGCCTTTAATAATCCATATATTTTAACTATTTTCAGTAAAGAACAATTAGGGCAGGAGTTTTGGATGACAGACTGACTTAACTCTGCACATAAGCCTCCTGTAAAAAGCGATACTCAATTTTGCCAGACATACTCACCGTGTAACCCAATGGCATCGGGAGATGGATTTTCTGTAATAAGCCTTTGATTTCCAGGACAATTGCTTTGGTAATAGACAGTGTTACAGGCATTCAGGGCATGGGGGTCAAATTCTTAGTATGCATGCAGTTATCCAACAGCTACTGAGAAGAGAGAAATATAGTAGCATAGCACATTTGTGATGTACCTAAATGTTCATTGTGGTGACACCAAAAGACAGCTATAAATTCTAAACTGTGAACCTGTTCTCATTCTTTTGCAGAATACAAGGTAAGAAGGGCTTTTCCAACACTGGAAGAACAATCAGATTCAGCACTTCCTAGCAAGGTTACATGGGTTCCTTTCTTTTATTTTATTTTGTTAATTTTTGTCCCAGTGAAATATTTGTCAAATCAGGATGCAAGTATGTACCATTTTTTAGTAAGTTCCCCATACCACCATTTCCATGCTTCAGAATTGGATTCAGCTGGAGTTCATATGGTCTTGTCTTTTTAACAGATTTATCCTTATGAAACACTTATTGTAACAAACCGAGTTCGTGTGAAATTGCCCAAGGATGTGGACAGGACCAGGCTGGAGGTAGGAATGATATTTGCTTGGCAGTTTTGCAAGCATTTCTCCTGTTTGCTTACTATCCTGGATATCCCTGTGCCTCAGCAGTACCAAGAAAGAAGAGAGAAGAGAGGAACAACATTATGTATTACTTTTTGTATTACTTTTTTTTTTTTTCAAAAAAGACAGTATTTAGGCAATTTAACTAAAAAATTGCCAAAACCCTGGCGAATGTCTGACCAAATGGTGTTTTACAAAGATACTGATAAAACCCATCAGTTTTGGATTTTACCGGGTATTGGAAGTTCAGGTGGGGAAGGGGAAAACGTGGAGCTTGTTTTGGTTTGAATTCATATAAAGAACATCCTCATAGAATAACCTAAATGTTACAAAAGGGCTCCATTTATCCTGAAAATAAATGGACCTATGTTTGGTCCGTCCTCTTATTCAGCCTCTCCTTTGGCTGTGTGATCTGTGGTCACTCTACTACAGCTTTGCTGTACCTTCCACATCTCACTTAAGACAGAGTAATGTAGATATAATTTATCATAACAGAAAGTTCAGTTTCCAAAGATCAAATCCTGAAGCTGATGTTCAAGCAAAATTCCCAAGGTTGATTTTTTTGACTCATCAATGACAGGACTGAATAAGGAGTCACCTTAACTAACCTATCTTTCTGTGAACTACTGTTAAGAAGAAGAGATAGCTCAATAAAAAATATGTGATAACAATATTGGACTTTTGGGGAGATTTATATTTTAATAAATTTACTGTATTTTGAACTAGATAATATGACAAGAAAAGAAGAAAGAAAAATTACTTTTAAAACCAGAAAAAAACTTTGAAGGAGCAGAAAGTTCCTCATTAAAGATCAGTTTTTAAAAACAATTAATTTACCAAATTTACTTACATGTAGTATGTTTTGAAATTGGTGTTATGCTCTTGAATACTTGAATGTGCTTGTCACTTGATTTCCCAC
>WAAG01086743.1:6514-44682 GCA_013390105.1 Tichodroma muraria | reverse complement strand
TAAACCCTTTTTTTGCTGGGGTTGCACAGATGGGAAAAAAATACCTTTGGACCACGAGAGCACAAAATTGTTTTATCAAACAATGCAAAGCATACGTAAAAAAAGGAAAAAAAAATCAATTTTATGGGGATTTATTGGCCTCAGAATTGACAAAAAAAATGATAGAACCGAGTTCCCAAGCTAATTGCCTTGAAAACAATGCAAAGTAAGAGCCATGCTCCCAACACAAGGGCTGCGTGTGCACGGCATTAAAAGCTGACTGTGTTTCCTTCAAGAGCCTGATGATTACAGAATTACCTGCAAGTAAAACAAAAAGTAATTGGCTGTATATTGCTGTTGGTTAAAAATCTTGTAAATGCCCCTTCCCGTCCATGCTGAATGTACATTACAGGTCCCCCTCACATCCCTAATAAAAATAACAATTAAAAGCTTCTGCACTGTGGGGTTTTTGGCTTGGGATTTTTAATGCTGACCCCAGAGGTTCCCAAGATCAGGTGATGGTGGCTGCAAGGAGAATAATCCCTTCACACCAATAATTAAGGGCAGCCTGTGTAGTAACTGGGTTCTGTCATGAAATACAGATAATAAACACGTGCACATGTGTTAAGCTGTACTACTTTACAGCTCATTCTGTGCAAACATAATAATTTACATTTTCATTTTAACAGCACAAATTGCCCTAAAGGTAGCAAAAAAATAAAAAGGCCCAGCCAGAGAAGGCAAAAGGAGAGGATCTGAGGAGGTGAAACATTTTTGTTCCTTTGAAGTAATATTATAGGATTTGTAATAAGGCTGCAGGGAATAGTTCATGGCTGGAGCCTTTTTAAAAGTAATTCAGAGTAAACTGACTGAAATAAACCAGCTGCTGTATTTAAGATGCTGAAAGTTTACGACAGCCATGGAAGTTACTTTGTCCTTTTTTAGTTGATAGGAGGGGTTTTCTTATTCTTTGGGAAAGACTGTAATTTGGTAGATTAAAAGTTTCAACAGCCACACACGTACATACTTAAAAATTCGAACAGATAAATATCTGCAAAATCTATAACAAATAATTTTCAAGAACTTCTAACAGACATATCAGGCCCATGATTGGCTCTGGTCTCATTGCATAGTGAATCAGCATGGCACTACTCAGAAAACAGTACATAAATATCTAAAGCCAAATTAAAAGCAATTTAATCCACAGGAATTTAACAGCACTGACATGTTTAAGAATAGTGATTGCAACTTTCCATTGTGTGGGAGTAAGGAGAGCAAATTCTGACCTGTTATTTGTCTGTGACACTTATTTTACTGGCTGCTTTTATTTTATAACCTCATTAAATTTGGATGATGAAGCATTAATTCTATGGGCCACATGTAACCATAGAGATTTTTTTGAGAATAGCTGGTTAGCAGTTGTTGGGCTGCAGCTTGTGTATCCCCTGACAGTGCTGGGGAAGGAGGCAGAAGTCATGGATATTCATGCTCTTGGCTCTCTGGAGATAAGGAGGAGCAGGAAACTTAAAAGAATAATGATTTAGACAGTCAGAGAACAATTATTCCATTGTCACAAGGATTGGGGAGCAGTTCTCATTTCCAGCTACTGCAGGTAAATCCCTCATTAAAATGTTAATTCACTTATATTTGGGGAGGGGGCACCTGATTATGGTACCAGCAGCTCTTTTCTTGCAAATAGCAGAGTGCCAATGTTGTGTGCAAAAAACCCCCACATATATTAGTGCTACAACATGCTAAGAAACAGAAATATATGGTTCAACCATGGTTTACATGGTATAGCAGGACACTCATCTGGAGCTGGAACAGTTTCAAAGATGAACTACTGCTTCTTATTAAACAAAGCCTCATTAGACATCAAGAATTATGTGGGTAAAAAAATGGATTTTCTGGTCTTGGCGTATATGAGGGGCATTATCTTTGTCTGTAAGGACATAAAAATCCAAAGTACAGTGATTAAAAAAAAAAAAACAACCAAGTAGTCCTCCCAATCCTGATCAGGAATTAGGCTATCACCTTCTTTTCCCCCCAGCTTCTCCTGCTCCAAAACAACTTTTTTCCTGTTTTAAAGGGTGTATGGATGAAGCTTTGCCTGTGAGCCAATCTTCAGCATCCACAGCTCTGCTGTGGAAAAGTGTAACAAAGTTATGCACATTGCAGAGAGGATCCAGGATCAGATCATGACTATTATTTGTAGGTGAACTTTGTCAAGCAAACAATTTTCACAGTTGCTTTAGTGTTCATCAAAATGGGTTTAATCGATTTATATTTTGCTTTGGGAAAGAAAAATATATTTCTTAGACTTTCTACAACGAGGAAGTTGCAGTTGTACTCTGGATTTCAGTGATGCACAGCACAAGCAATATCACAATTCCAACCACATGCATTGTTTGAACACAGACAGACATGTTTTGCTCATTACTAACCTGAACACAGATGAAAGAAGCTGAAACAAAGAATAATTGTTTGGGGAAAATCTCCTTACCCACAAGAGAAGGGATAATTCTCTTCCTAATTTCACCTTGGTTTTAGTGAGGTATGGCTTTTTTTTTTTTTAAATTGAAAAACATCAGTACTGTAGGGGATGAATGCAACAGATCTGGAAGCATTAAAAGGCTTCAGTAACTTACAATGCCCATTCCCAAAATGCAGCCTTTTCTCATCAGTGCCATGTTTAGACTTCTTGTATCCACAGAATCTACAAGCAACAGAGAAAAAAAAATTAATACAGAGAATTTTATATGTTAACTGCAGGTGGAAACAGAATAGAATGTTTTCCCTGCACAATTAAATGCCTGTTTGAAAGTTTAATGATATTTACATTCTCTGTGCCCTATAGAGGCATGTGATGTTCTCAGGGAATTTGAGGAAATTGGCTAATGAGAGGATTTGTTGATTTTTGACCCCTACAGTTTAATTTTACAATTGCCTGAGAATGTGTTTATAGCATTTTTTAACAACTGCTGCATGATTTGGGCTGCTAACGTTAGCGGGCTCATTACTGACTGTGAGGCAGTGTTTGGAGCTCCTGGGCAGCAGACAAAGGATTGAAAACCAGCCACACCACGACACCCGACGTGCCACGGTCATCAGGGCCCACGTGGGACACGGCAGCAGGAGAAAATGTGCAAACCAGACCCCAGACTCACCTCCCAATCAAGACATACACCACCACTGTGAGGAGAATGATGGCCACTGCTGCTGAAATGGCAATCATCACCACCTGGCTGTTCTCACCGGAGATGGAGAACGCTGCAAAGTCAACGCAAAAATAAATAAAAATAATAATAAATAAATAAATAAATAAACCCTCTCCCTCACACACATATCTCATTGATGGCATCAGAATTTACATGCATATAGGGGACAGATATCTTTATATAGCATTTGGTCTCCTGGCAGACATTTAATCCAGGGCATAATTTTTTCATCAAACAAATAAATGCAAGGGAAGAAAACATAAGACTTCAGCCATCTTTGCCAATTTACCAAAGTTGTTTCTGCTCCTCTCAGTTTTTACTCTTGCTAATTGTAGCCACCACTAGCAAACTGATACTCATACATAAACATATACATAAATACAAACATACATGCCATAAATACTTTATGTCATGCTCAATATGGAACATTTCTTTGGCAAGAAATCCCATAGCCATCACCTTCACTTCCCCTTCTGTATGATGGAAAGTGCTTCTAGGAGCAAAGTTTGCCAGTTAAGCCTGACAATACCCACAGGAAGGTTGCAGAAAGCCAGGGCACGCAGGCACAGATGTCTACAGGGAAAATAAGGGCTATTTTCTGCCTTATTTTGGATATCTCCCTGTGGTCCCTAGGCATGGAACTTTAGACTGCTACACAAGGATGACTTTAGACTGCTACACAGGATGACTTTAGACCTTTGGTGTGAGGACCAACCTCCAGCAGAGACCTCCTGAGCTTCCCTGAGCACGGCATAATTAAACTCCTCCGCGCAGTGCTTCAAGTCAGCTGCCCAGACTGAGCTGAGAGCGACCACTCCTGGCCCACACAGGTTAGAGAGCCTCTGCTTAGGGTCACACCATTCCCACCTCTGCCTATTGCACACCCACAACTGCACCCAGTTATGGTAACTTGGTAACACAGGAAAAAAAACTGATGCCGTTTGTTGGTAATCTGTGCAATTTGTACACTTATTATTGAGATGTGAACCACTGTCTCCTTCCACTTTTCTACTTTTCCATTTTCCCCTTCTTTTGGTCACATTACTTTGCAGAGAAAACTCATTAACCTCTAGACTGTTACTTTTTTTATCTCTGCAACTGATTTTTTCCTCCTTGCTGTAATTGTCCTATCTTGAGTTCTAGTTTCAATTAGAATGCCAAAGCTGCAAGTCAACATTACAGCAATTTGTAACTCTGTTTCTTTAAAAATGAAGCTTGTTTGCCTTTCAGAATAAGAGCTGGGTGGAAAAGGAAGAAGTGGGGATGAAACACATAACTTATCTCAAATATACACAGAATCAGGGTGAAAGATTTGGCTTGACACTCCTCTTTGTTTTTCTATCACACTTCCTCCCTCAGCAAGAGCCATGGTCTAGCAAGGCATCGGTTCTGGTCTGAGGTAGAAGTAGGGTAGGGAATGGAAGAAAACACCACCTGTGATAGTTCTGGGATACTCTTTATAGCCTATTTCAAGTTTAATGATAAAACATAAAGTTATACAGCAATGCTACCAAGAAAGACACATCATAAATAGTTATGAGACACATTTCCCCAGCTAGAAAAGGAGTGAAAGCAGCCATTCAGATCAGTCAGGAACTGGGCAGGATGTCAGCACAAACCGTTTGAACAGATACATACAGTCTGGGCTGGTCTCAAACTCAAACTTGCGGCTGCTTGTTCCATATCCAGCTGCAGTTCGGGCTCGGATTTGGAAGACATAGGTGGTGTCAGGCTTGAGGCCACTGATGGTCACATTGGTGCCTCTGGCTCTCAGAATAGTATAGCTTGTCTCTTGTTCCTGCTTTTGAAAAAAAGACATTATCAGATTAAAACCATGCCCTAAAGAAAAAGAGACTGCTGCCACTAAGTTACTACGAACGTCTTGGAGAGGACTGGGATCTTTTTGAATATTTATAGCCTAACAAATGCTTGTAACAAACATTCCTTTTCAATCATCTTTTAATGAGATATATGAAATCATCAGATTTGCTTTGGTATTGTGCTGTAAATCGAATACTAGACAGGCTGAGTTTATGACATTTTATTAAATAGTTTTGCATCATTTTGTCCATGGTCCATAATACAACAAGAAAATTATTAAAAGATTATTTAAAAAAACATAAATCAGATTTGCCTACTGCACTGAACTGGAAGTTGTAACCAACTTAGACATTTTAGGGCCCTGCAGAGCTGTTGCAGGATGCAGGTTTTACTGCCTCACATTTTACAAGACAGTGGTTACCTTTATAACAGTCAGAAGGGAAACTCCACTTGGGCTCCTCAGCTCAGCAAAAAGGCAGATTTAACTGGTTTTCTATTATGCTATAAATACTGTGAGATAGTTGTGTCCATCCTCATTTGGACAAAACCACGGGGAACTCAATCCTGGACTATGTTCATAACCCCTCTCTGCTGAAGAGTCACCTATGTCTGACATAAACTATTTTTTATAAAATAAGAGGAGGGCTGGTTTGTAATTTGGTAAGTTTGGATACACTTCACACTGTGTAAAAAGCTAATCCTGATAAAAGTGTGTCTCAGTCCCACTGTAAGCACATAATCTTAACATTTAAGCATGCATTTGGAGCCTGAGGTACTGCTTATTTTACTAAAGCCATCTTGTACCAAAAGAGCATTTTTGGCTTCCTAAATATGGCAGCTGGAACTGTCTCAGGAAAAAACCTCCTGGCCAGCAGCCACACATGTGGGAAACTGTGAGAATCTCAATTGTTTAGGTTCCCCACCATGAACTTTTTTTATGCTGGAGGTGGTGGGGATTTCATGTGATGTCCTTTTACTTTGAGCACTGTGCAAAACACTGCAGCCATTGAATTTTGCCGGGCTGAAAGCAGAAACCGAGCGAACGCACGTCGGCTGCAGAGAATCTCACCTAATTCTCATCAAGTTTTATGGCATTGCATTAGCTGGTGAGGGGCTGACATTTTAACTCTGACAACACTGGAGTGCCAAGGCACGAGCACAGGGGTTGGAAAATACCCAACACACTCATTGCCAAGGCCATTTCACCTCCACGTGTAAAGTTCAAGCGACTGGAGTTGTTTCAGTGTGTTTACTCTGCCGTGCTGTCTGCAGGAATAGATTCTAGGTGAGTAGGTGAACATCAGAAACTGTTCACTTTGGTGCTAAAGAAGGCCTAAGTGCCCTGTTCTTAGCAGTCTTTGATATAGAGAAACAGAAACATTTACACCACAGTTAGGGGAATTGCCAGAATCGCCCCGTAATATTCAACATTATGCTCATGAAAAATCACAGTGAAAGGGAAAAAAAAAAAAAAAACAAACCAGAAAAAGCAGCTAGCTAAATCTGTGCCTAAAAGTTACCATCCAGAATCCAAACCTCAGACAGGGTGAGCTGGACCCAGTCTTCATAGAATGCCTATAAAAACGTTGACCATGGCCCATTTTCTTTGCACAGTAAAAAAATAAAAAGGAAATCAGTGTTGGACCTCCTCAGAATTTCCCAATACTTCTCTAAAAAGTACTCTGTTCTAAATTCAGGGGAGCAAATTTACAGGAAGATATTCTAAAGAGCTAACAGCCCTGTGTAAAATTATTTCTTTCTGAACTAACAAAGGCCTAGTATTATAATTTGCAGGCTTTCCTTATCTCGTCATTCAGTTGGATGTAGGCAACTATTTTAATTCCAAAGACATAATAATCTTGTCTTTAAAACACAACATCTTTTGTGTATGCTATGACTGGACATTCATTTTGATCTTGCTTCAGGCTGCTTTTATGAAATGCAAACATTTCCTTCTGGTGCAGATACATACGTGCAAGGGAAAATACAGTCATGGCCCTGTCTGTTAATAATCCACACTGGAACTTGGAAAATAAACCTTTAAAACAATGGTATGGAGGATGTCATGGTATCTCAGTTTATGGGAAGCTTTTTACACACATATTTTGTAAGTAATTTTTTATGTTAGTAGTAATCAAATCAGTGCAACACCACATAAAAGCCCAAGTTTATCTTTCTTGGGGATAAAGCAAAACTTCAGAGATACAGCACTATAGCTGCCATAAGCAGAAGGAATACACAAAAAGGAGAGTCAGTCCTTGCCAAGCAGAACTTTAACCAAACACTCTGAGGATAAATTTGAACTCAGATGCACAAAGCAATTTCTTCCTGAATATTTCTGCATAGTTTACCAGACACAATCTTTGCTGGGAAGCAAATCCTACTACTGTTAGTGTCTCATTTGCAAGTGACATTTTCTAATTCTGTACTTTGTTTTACAAAAACCATATTTTGGAGACATTTTATATTGATAGTGGCAGTACCAGTAAGGGTGAATGGTTTGCCCTTTGCCAGATAAGCACAGAAAGTGCTTATATTACAGAAGCAAAAATATTTTTTCCATCAGCTTCATGTGCACTTGAGAGGCCAAAACCTGACTACACATTTCTGGGAGGAGGCCACAGTCCTGATACTGCTTCCCTTATTGCCAGAAGTGAACTCTTCATGGATATGACATTTCCTACAAGTTTTGTGGAGTATTCATGGCCCACCTGCATTTAAAGCCAGAATAATAAGAGTTTAATAGCAACAAAGTGCATTTGAATATAACGCACGTTTTCAGCCCCAAAGTGCAGAACTCTGTGTTGGCTGTGAACATTGATCACACAATTCCTATGATGGCAAAAGCAAACCTATTTTAG
Organism: Tichodroma muraria; assembly: GCA_013390105.1. Taxonomy (NCBI): domain Eukaryota; kingdom Metazoa; phylum Chordata; class Aves; order Passeriformes; family Sittidae; genus Tichodroma; species Tichodroma muraria. The sequence goes on along the minus strand of WAAG01086743.1, from coordinate 36,803 downwards.
CAACATGAGCCTGCAGCTGAATTTCATTCATTGTTTGCAGAAAACTCCATCTTAATAAAATGTACCTGATTTAATTGTAAGCCACATATTTAGTTGGAACAATTAATAGTTTATGAGTGGTATTTAAGAGATGGCTTTTTTCTGTACCTTCACATGACAAGATACTCCTTCAAAAGAACATGATTATGTGAACAAGGACAAGGAGGAAACAATGAATAAGGCTTGTGCAAGAAATAAACACGGCTCTGTTGTTTATGCACTTTGATGGCTGAGACACTTAAAATTCAGCACAGCATTATGCGCATGAACTAAACTGAGGTGTCATTTAGTACCATTAACTTAACATAAAATGTAATGCCTTACCATAAAATAAATGCCTAAAAATTCTATACGGTATGCCTCTGAAGGAAGATTTTGTTTCTCTTAAGTGTTTTGAATAAATATCGACTGAGGCTTCATAATAAAGCTCTAAAATGCTTTTTGCAGAAAATACATTTCTGTTCCAAACACTGCTTCTGAAAAACTGCCACTCAGTTCATCATGCTATGAAGTGTTCAAAGCCTGGTTGGATGGGGCTTTGAACAACCTGGAATACTGGAAATTATCCTGCCTATAGCAGGGTATTGTAACTGGATGATCTTAAAGGCCCCTTCCAACCCAGGCCATTCTGATTAATTCCAAAGAGTTAAAATAGTTTCCTAAAGCTGTAGCTACTAATTTCTTTAGACACACATAAAGCTCTGCTCTTTGGGCTACACAAAGGTAATAACTGGTGGGAAAAAAAACAAATGAGAAGGTTAACTAACTGCCCTTGAGAAACTGAATATATTTCACATATTTTATGACAATAATCCATGAGAAAAAAACTACAGGACACTATAATTTAGACACATGACATTGTATTTTTTATTCCAAATCACTTGTAATATCCTAAATACCTTAAGACCAGCTTAGCAAAATACTGTCATGAACAAGATGTATGACAGAATTGGGCTGACCTGCACTGCTCTATTAATGCTCTATTTTTTAATTTCTAAGAGATGACAAAAGACATATCAACTGAAAAGAAGCAGGACGAAAAAGGATGGCTCAACATGAATCATCTACCAGCAATCAGGTATGACTTGTCAGGAGAAATACCCACCCAGATTTGCTAAGTCTGAAGGGTTTATTTTCACTTAGCAGCAGTGGATTTTCTGATGAGCACAACCAAGATGATTTCTGAAGTAGAAAATCAAATGGACTGAATCAGTTTGAAAAGAAACCTCTCCTTTTAAAAGAGGAGGGAAGGAGGCATGCTTAGAGTGGCTATGGCTTTTCATGCCAGACTGAAAAGCAGCATCTTCCAGAGGTGTTTGGTGGAGGAATGAAGAGCAACAATTCCACATGATCTGCTCTGGCCGCAGGTAAGTTTATCAGAGAATTAGTTTTGAACCTATTACAATTTGCAAAGCTTAAAAACACAGACGCAAGCCTCCTGAAAACAGATTTGCTTTTTAAACTTTTTTTCCCCCTCATAAACCCTGAGGAATAGACTTCTGACACCCCAAGGGCCTGCAGAACACACATTAAAAACGCTGGTGCCAGAAGGTTGGCTTTTTAAAAGCCTTTTGCTCTAAATGGTCTGGCTCCCATTGTCAAGCACTTGGCTCCCTGGTTTAAGAAAACTGTCTGGTGCATATGAACTCTTGATCACAGACTTCAAAGGGAAGAAACACATGTGCAAGATCAGCCTCCTAAGACTGGTGGGTTGTCTTATAAAGCTGTCTTATATGACAACCAATTGCTCCCTGAGAGTGGATACACCCGGTGGGAATAAGAGCTGCAAGCTCTGTCTGTGCATAAAACAGCACTGGACGGCAATTTTCTTGAACAGAAAACCCCAATTTTGGTATAGAAAGATGATCAAAACATCTCAAACCAACACAAATAAAACCTACTGGTGATTTAATTAAAATTAATAGAACGCGCCCAGCAGGGAAAAAGCCCTCTCCTTTTGGGGCAAGTAAAACCCAAGAGATCACCTGGGCTGTTTTTGGCTGGGGTAGAATTAATTTTCTTCACAGTATCTAGCTGTGGCTTTGTGAATTGCCCTGAAAACAGAAAGGTTTGATAATATAGAGATACTTTTGTTATTGCTGAGCAGTGGTTATGGTGTCAAGGCCTCTTACACCTTTCCAAAGAGGAGGCTGGGGGTGAACAAGGATTTGGGAGGTGACATAGCCAGGACAGCTGAATGCAACTGAGCACATGGATATCCCATCCCATCTCACATGGCACCATGCTCAGCATGTAAGGCTGGGCAAGAGGAAGGAAAGGGGGGATATTTGGAGTGATGGCATTTGTCTTCCCAAGTCCTTGTCACATGTGATGGAGCCCTGCTTTCCTGGGGATGACTGAAATTGATCCTGTCCCAATTGAAATAAAAAGAAAACAATGTGGAAGTCCACAGATGCTGCTCCATTAAATGAGACTGAGTTGAAATGTTTTAGATCATTTCTTTTTCTCCCATTACCACTAGCATGAGGAATGTTTAGATTTTTACCAAGGTCTTCAAAAGTTCAAGTGCTCACCAAAAAAAACTCTTCCCAAAATCAGATTACATAAATTTGGGAAAAATCTTTTCAGGATCCAGCCTTCTGATCCTCTTTCTTCATCTGAAGATCAGGCATGAACTACCAACTTCACATTGTCCTGCTCCACAGCTCCATGAAAAAAAGAATTTCTAAAGATTAATTGAATACTCATGGAGTATTTTTAACAGCATTTCTTAGAGAATATTATCTCTACATCTTCTCTGGTATGTATGAAATATAAGCCTGATTATTAGATATGAAGACTGTTAGCAAATGCTCAATTAAACCAGAATTCTGGCATTTTTTTCAATGTTTGTTAACTTCAGGAGCAATATATCAAATAGAACTATCAATATATCTATCAAAAAATGGCCAATACCACACTTCTCAATCTCCATGTCAATTTATGGTCTTTTCAATTCTACCAGTAGGACCACCTAAAAACATTCTATTACAAAGACTTTTTTTTTTTTCCTAAATATAGATCTCTATAGGATGATTAAATAAAAGTCGTAAACATAAGAAAATGTCAACAAAAAGCAGAAGGTAGATTTCTTTCATTTGTAGTCATTTGCTTTATGAAGAATTTATGAAGAATTCAGTTATTAATAGAAAGAACTTCCACAGTGCAAACCAGCCCAATAGGCCAGCCAACATTTTCCAAGTAATTTTCACGTAAAAGATGCTCGTGCCACAGGGAAGTGCCACCAGCACGTGGGTAAATGTATGGACACTGACAGCACGACAGAACTGCGTAATAAGAAAATTTCAGTAGAGAAAATAAAAAAAGAAAGGAATTAAATACTGACTGCACTACTTCGTTTTTGTTCTGATGTGCTTGGGGATGAACTTGGTAGACAGCACAATGATGCCACTTTGTATTTCCTGATGTTCTCATTACCAAAAATTGGGCAGTTCCAACACTTAGTGCCGTTGAGGCGGACTGAAGGAACGTGTGTGTTTCTGAATCCTTAACACGGGCAAGATACAACGATTTCATCACAGCCTTGCTGAGAAAAACCCCTCCCCTTTGATCTTCCCACCTTCTCGTAGTATTTGACCTCGTAGTCCAAGATGATCCCATTGGGATGCTCAGGCTCCTGCCAAGAGAGGGACACGCTGTTCCTGGACGTCCTGTCCTTCCTTATGACTGTGATGGGTGACGGAGCTGCAGAGGGGGTGGGGGGAAGAGGGGAGGGAGAGAAGAAGACCGAGTTTATCTCCACTGCGGCTCTTGGCATAGAGCGCGGTTTCCATTTAATCCGCTCCCGAGCAAAGGTCCTGCCCCGCGTCAGCCGCGAGCAGCTGGATCGCAGCCGTGGCACTCCTGCCTCGGAGCACCCCGGCCCCGCGGAAAACCAGCCGAGACTTTCTGCTCCACTGCAGGGCTGGTGGCAAGGCAGCAGGTGGTTTTGATCTGCTGCTACAGCGTGAGCAGTGAAATATATTCAGCGGATGAAAGCGCTGAGCGAAATAGCAGCACTACGCGTTTGCTGTAACGCTGAAGTTTTATCATTACCAGGCTCTGCAGAACTCTGGCAATATTTCGATAGGAAAGTGGTGCCTTCTGGAGGCTGGCTAGGAACAGAGACTAGACAGAGTAAAAGCATAAAGTAGGTATTTATTGAAAGGCTTTAATGGGCACACCTGGGCAGTACAAGAGCTCGGTTGGACTACACTAAGATGCACTTTAAAATGGTTATTAAATGGACGGCTGATTATGAGTTCTTACACTTTTATAAATTTTGGGTTATTAGTATATTGGAGGTAATTGTTTAAATACATTTTTAGGTTATGAAGCTTTATTTTTTTGTTTTTTGGGTTTTTTTTGTTTTCTTTTTTTACTTTACTGTTGTTTTTGTTCCTGGGCTTGAAAGTTGCATCGGTTGTCCTTGGTACCAGGCTAGAAAAGGAATTGTTTTGTTTACTTACTTGTGAAGAGAGCTTAGTAGCACTTAATACGAAACCTAAAACTACACACTAAAACAGCACAGAATCTAAAAATATAAAAGCTAAAACTTAAGACAACAAAAGTCTAAAAGAGGGCTGAGATGCATTAAGTGCAAGGAGCTCCTGGTACTCATGGCTGGGAATAACCATCAGCACAATTAAGCCTCTTTGGCATCATTATTCGTTAAATTCTCCAGATGAAAATTGCTCCCATACACACTTCTCTTTCGCCACATTTCTATGAATATGAAAATGAATAAAAGAGAAAAATCTAAACTGCAAAATAATGTAATTTTTTTTATGTGCATTGTTCGGGGTTAGGCATGACAACTGATTGCATACCACAGGTTCACCCACCACCCACAACTTGGAAGTAATTTCAGTGTTAAACAGACATAAAAAAAACATAATTACTTAAGATTCTTGAACATTGATTCAGTTTTAGACCACCCAGATCCATAAGTTTTTCCAAGACCAGGTCTGGGTTTCCTGGACTCACTGAAAGCTGTGCAATTTTTAAAAATTATTTTATTTTGTTTCTCTTGGTTTGGCTTCCCACTCCTAATGCTTCCATGGCTTTAGCCAAAACTAATCAGATTATATTTTACAGATCACACTGAAAGTTGTAACTGTCATTGCAAAAAAAATCTTTTACTAATAAACACTCTTTTATCTTAACATGTAAATAAAATCTGTTTATAAGTTCAACATTTGTTATCCTAATAAAAAGGCTCTAGAGCTGATCTCAACAATTTAGTATCAGCTGAATCCTCTGAAGCTTTTATTGGTCATATAAAACTAGCTGCACTTGACAGGCATTGCATATTTGCATGCTTCAGCCAATGCCCTTTCTGTTTGGGTTTTTGTTTCTGAAAAAAAACTTTCAATAGTCAGGAGATAAAGAAAAAGAAGAAGAAAAATGAAAGAAAAATAAGTGTTTTAATTAAAATAAACTTGTGAAAATTCATTCTGCTCTTGATTTTGCTAAACTTCCAGCAAAATATCCTTCCTAGCCGCGAGTCATAATCGAAGTATTGAAATCCTCCTTTAACAGAGTGGAGGATCCACTTTCTCATGTTCATTCCAGGCTGAACACATCCTCTGAACAGCATTTTCACATTTCACATGGTTCACAAAAGATTAAAAAGTGGCAATTTTTTTCTTTTTTTTCCTTCCAGCAGGGGGAATTTATACTCAATTTAAACTCCTAAAATCAACTTGGGAGAAGCAGACAGGATTTGTGTGCAACAAACATCCTTCAGCAATTCCACTTGAATTCCACAAACCAGTGCAGAGCCAAAACACAAAGTGCTTAGCAGGCTGAACTTCCCTGCTGTAGCCAGCTCCATGGGAACTCATATATCCATACTTGCTGCTTTTATGCTCTCCTAAGTCATTTTTATGTCTCCTTTTTAAGTCAAGCTATTTATCTCTCTCTTTTTTTTTTTTCTTTTTTTTTGTACATGAATGGATTGCCAAGCTCAGTACCCAGCTGGTAACACTTCCCATTAAGGTAAAATTAATACTGATTTTATGAATAATTAATACATGATTAACAGAAATGGCTTTTCCCCTAATAAATTATGGTAATTTTGCTCTAACAGATTCTGAGGGCAGGCTGAAACAATCTTGCATGCTCCAATACAGATAAACTTAAAAAAAAAAAGCTTTCTTCTAACACAGTATTAATTATTTTGAGCTCAATTGCACACATCTCTGCAGATGCTACCAGTAACTTATCTCACAGCAGTTTATTAGAAAACATCTGCTCTGCAGTTATCAATAACATTATAAAACATTCATATACCTTCCCTAATCCCTAGGGTTCCTAAAGCTGCTCAAAAATGAGACATCCAGAGTGTCTGGAAGAGCCAGCATCCCACTGCATGGGTTCAGGGAGGGGAGATAAATAATCAGGGGAACATCATGTTTCAGGCACCTTTAATCCCACACCAAGGTGAGATAAAATGGAAAAAAATCTCAGCACAAAACCTTTCTTTGCTGGTCAGTGACAAGCCACAGTTTTAAATTTTAATGCACTCTTTTTGGATTTTTTTGCTAGACCTGTTAAGTAGGTGGGTTTGAAAAGTGTTAGAAGTCTTGAACCCAATTAAAGAAAATACCCTGTTCAGATAACTTCCAAGTTTATGCTAAATCTACTGCAATCAATGAATTTAAGATACAGTAAGAGTTAAGGTAACCTGAATATGGCCCCAACCCAGGGTTGGGGTGTAGTTCTGAGAAATAACTTGACATTTGGACCATGTAATTAATTAATTTTTTTACACATCTGCAGAATATAATGTAAAACTTAATAAGCTCTGTTCTAAATACTGTCTAAACAGAAGTCAGCCTCAATTTCCATTTTGTTACATCGGAGCAGCTTGGTTACTGTATTTCACTATTTAATTGGAAGTGTCTGAAAATCCAGCAAAGAGAAAAATTGAAGTAAAAGCAGTTAACATTATAAACCATTAAACAGTGAAGGTATCACCATGTGCAACAATGTTTAGATTTTAGTCTTCCATATGAGGAAGAGAGAATCAAGAGTTTCCTGAAGAGAATTAAATAACCACAATAGGATGAGATCGAATTCAAAATCAAGCTACAAAAAAGAAGAGAAATACATGATATTTAGAACAGCCATTTTTCATCGAATTTCCATTATTTTTCTACCTTAAATTGAAAACTTAAAATGAAATTTCTATCTTAAATCTGCAGCTCCCACTGACAAAACAAAGTTTGCACTCTGGGTCAGCAAATAATGTGACATTATGAAGCTTTTTAGGAGTAATTGAAATTTTAAAAACTATATGAAAGTATCAACAGGAATGCAAAGGTTAAATTAGTTCACCATTTAGAAAACTTGCATTTAAAGGCAAAACTTAAGGAGAGCACTTTTTCAGACTAAGAAGATGCTTCAGTGATTTTTTAAAATTAATCCCATGCCTCGTATGCCACTAAGTATTTACATTTTTAGCGATATTTTGATTAATGTATTAGCAGACAACTTCTTCCAAGCTTTAAGAGCTAGGTTTTTATGACTAATTTTAGGCTTGTATAGACACATATGAAGAGTTTTAGTCTCAGCAGTCCCGTGCAATGCTCAGAGAGGCATTTTTACACATCGCATGGTTAGAATTTGTCTGGCACTGCAGCCTAGCTGCTTTAAGCACTTAACAGGAACCTTGAAAACCCCCTGGAGTTAAGAGGGGAAATGTACTTGGAGCGCTCGGTGTTGTTAGGTAGCATTTGTGACAACTGGGAATGTGGATGTTGAAAAGGTAACAAACACAATGATTCAGGGAGCTTAGGCTCAAGTGTAAAACCCTCCTCAGTCATGACTATTAAAGGTGCAAGCAAACAACATGAAGGATCTGCAGAGACGACAATAAAACTCTGCTCAAATTGATTTCCCACTGAAACTGACCCCAGCAGATGATTTGTTTTCCTCCAGTTTAATAGCAGCTATATATAAATTTCCTTATTGACTTTTTCCTTATTCCTTGGTTATTGTTTTCATATGTGAGGGGCTTACAGATGTACAAATGCACTGAAAGAAAATTCCCTGTCCTGTGACAGGGAGAACTCAGTATTAACTCTGGGAAGGCACATGTGGACAACTGCTGAAACATTTAGAGTCCGATTGTTTCTGGCTTAGGTTTCTAGGTCACAAATTAAATTTTAGGAAAGGATTTAATTCTAAAATGACTCACGGCTCACTTCCAGCTTTTGCTTGCAAATGAGAGTAAAATACATATTGCCTAGGATATTCCAAACTATGCTGAAAGATGGTGACCAAGCAGAATTGACTGTATTACTCAATTTTCAACTTCTGCCCTGCTGAACAAATGGAAGGCTTGTTCCTTTTTTCTTTCTTTAGAAAACTGATGCTTTTATTATCTAATCATAATACAGTAATCTGATATAACCTATAAATTTTCTTTAGTGTCTATGATGCCCCCAGGAGGTAATGTGGAACAAGAGCAGTAAATAAGGATCATAACCTGAAAATTAAATCTGCATTCTCTGACAGTAGGATCCACTGGGACTCAAACCTAAATCTGACAGTCTTAGAAGACCAGCATCCAAACCACAAAACTAACATACAATCCAAAGTAGAAATCCCAGTGTTTGAATGAACAAACTGATCTCTCACTTGGTGGTAGTTTCTCTGGGACACTGGAGCCACATCCACAGTCAGGATACGAGAGAACTTACCACGGTGCTGGGTCTGGCACTGCTCATAATGCTACACACACACGTTCTGATTCATGCAAAACCACCCTGGTTTCATGCATCCCACCAACATCTGGGATTTTTGAGAACCAACCTTTAATCTTTGGGCTTATCCATCAATTGCACTATCCAATTCGTAAGAGCCCCAAGTACTGACTCGAAAATCAGTATAATGATGTCACACCTCCATGACACATCACATTAACATGAAGTCTGTGAGCAGCTGTGCTTGTACTTGGAATCTTTACCATCTCCTGCATCTATTCTGCGGATTAGTGTAGAGAGGGTTTATGGCAAAAGCCTGCTCACAGAAAGCAGGACCAGCCCTGTTTTCAACCTCCTCTGGCTGCACTCCTACTCACTTTCTCTGTTAAGCACTGTTTAGAGGATTGTGCTGAAGCAAGCAAGCCCCATCCCACAGGCACATTCCAAGAAGGTCCCCAGGTGCCTCCCAGGAGGCAGGAGGAGGGGGAAACAGTCCCACTTTAACAACTCTTTGGAAACCTGCTAAACCCTACACGCTGCTCGTCCAGATACAATTCCCCACCACTTCAAGGCACGTGCAGGCACAGCCCTTCGCCCTTTAATCTCCAGGACACGTAGTTAAACCAGCACAGTGCCTGTGTTTGTCCTCCTGCACCTTTTCCTTGAGCTGCAGCAGGCTCAATCTATTTTTATGACCTGGGCTGTAAAATGCCACCTGATTCTGCAACATCACTGGGTGACCGTCACCCTGAAGGCGACATGCCTTCCGCCAGGCATCAGGGAGCCCACTCTTCCCATATCAGGAAAAAGCCCCTCACACCAGCCCCAGGCTGGATGCTGGTAGGATTCCATCATAAAGAAGGGGGTGAAAAGGCTCACAGGTTCTGGGAGAAGGGCTATCAAGATCACATTTACACGCTTCAAAACGTGGAATGAAAGAAATAGGACAAAACTGCAAAGGCAAACACAAGCCAGGCTGCCATTGGATGAAACAAAGCTGGGCATGTTTCTCCCAGAAACAAGTAAAAAAATTAAAAACTGGTCTGTTCATGGCTGTTCTAATGGATGACTGCCTGCATTATGGCAGAAGTGCCCAAATGCATCTGCGAAAGGCTCCAGCCTGTGGTTACAGACTCCAGAGTGGCTGCAGGCATTTCACAGGTGCTGCGGGGGAAAGACTGCAGGGAACTGGAAAAGGGGAAACAAGCAGCTTCAGCAGGAATTACACCAAAAGGCAGCTGCTCGATTTCCCTCTCAAGTGCAGAGAAAGGCAACCTTCTGGGCAGCAGCTGTCATTGGACAAGTGATTATCAGAGATCATTTCTCACTTTTACAAATAAACTCGAAATTAAAAGAAAACGTCATTAAGTGTAGCGCAATCATGTTCTTGCTTCTCCCTCTTTTTATTAAAAGAGATAGCAAATGCCTTCCCCAGAGCAAACAAAACGTTTGATTTGCTCATGTGTTTAACACATGTATAATAAGTCATGGAAATGCCATGTCCATTTGGGGAGGATCAGGCTGCACAAGGCACTCGCTTCAGAAACTGAAAATTATGGTGCTGTGGCATTCCCAGCTGTTATTTCAGAGAGGAGACAAATGCTGGATGTGCTTTCATAAGGATTCATCCCAAAGGCACTCACAACACAAATGTTATTCTTTCTGCTCTCTGTTGAGGTGGTGATGGTGGGAGCTTTGCAATAGTTCATATTTTTCACTGAATGTGTTAAGACCCTATCAGTTTAAATAAACTGTTTTTCTTTGCCTTCCCTATCCCTTTGTTACATTACCTCAGAGGATTTTAGAGCCCCTCACATTTCCTGGTGTGAAGTGTTCAGAAAGAAGAATTCATTCACCATGCTCACAACATCAACATTCAGGTGCTGAACAGTCACCTGTCTTTGATGATTTGATTATTTCCTCAACCAGAGAAATCCCATGCACAATGTAAGAATATACTTAAGAACTATCTCTGAAAAAGCCATTATCCAAAACTGGAGAAGACAATTGCCCTCAAATAAGTAATTTATGATGCAAAATATTTTAAGCAATCAGCAAGAGCTCCTGAACTGGTCTGTCAGTAAGTCTTTACCACTTGGTCAGTACACACTATGAAAAGAAACAACATTTCTCAAACTTCTTGCCCTGTCTTTGGAGCAATTGCTTTTGTGGAGGTTCATCAGGAAAGAAGAACCTCTAAAAGTAAACGCTTGAAAGGTGCTGACATCTTTCACATGCTTTTGGATTTTAATATTTTTGTTTGATTTAAAACATATTTTTTAATATACACAGAGATATAGTTTACTATTAGGAATGCTAAAAAGAAGGCTCTTTTTGCTGTAGAAGCTGATACTTACTATGTTCATAATTCCCATTGCAGGAATAGTCCCCAAACCCAAAGAAACAATTTTTCCCATGTGTCCCCAGCTTGCAAATTGCCTAGAGGGAATTGCTTCAAAAAGCAAATTGATAGCTCTGTTTACAATCAAGAGGAACACAATTTCCCTCAGTGATTACTGGGAGTGCCAGCACAGATAACAGAGAGAGAGAGAAGTCTAAGGTTTATTATTTAACAGAGGACTAAGCATCCTGCTTACCTACATCTCTTCATTTTTACTCTTGTGCCAAACTAAGATATTAAATGAGAAAGACCAACAGAAGCAAGCAAAGAAAACCATTATCCACTGACTGCTGAATAAAATTTCACCGTGATCTGTGGAAAAACCGAGTAAAAGCTCCGAAAGAGAAAAACTCTCTGAGCCACAAACTTCACCTGTGAACTCTCTGTCAGGTCAGGGGTGTTCACAGGAGGACTGAGCACGCACTGAAGAGCCCAATGTGTGTCACAGACTTTGAAGCCTCAGCAGAGCTTCCTTGACGTTCAGGGGGGAAGGGATCAAAGACTTTGCAGGCAGAACATCTCTAGCTAATAACAGGCTATGCATGGAGTGACATTGTTAAAACACTTCCCTTTTATATCCCTAAAGGAGTTTTATTGAGTTAAAATGATCCTTGAATAGCCTCTGGGCTGAACTGTAAAACATATTTGAAGAGCGTAAAATCTTTATTTATGCCAGGAATGTTTGAAACTCAAAAGATAAATGTCATTCAGAAAAACAAGCATGTCCTAGGTATTCAGTACATAATGGGGCACAGCTGTAATAACAGTCAGTGAACCAGAGACTCCCTACATCATGTCATTAGCTCACTTTTAATAAGTCTATCTTCTTGTCCTTTTTATAAGGGCCATAGGGAAAGAAAGAAATATATCATCCCCCAAACATCTGTGCCTCTCTCAAATTGTCTCTCTTAGAAGACAGATCTACTTAAGGGACTTGCCTTGGGATATAGGTTGTAAAGTGCACACAACCCTCTCTAAATATGGATTTTATTTAAACAGGGAGCATCACACATCATTTGTGAGCTGCTGAAGACAGTGCAGTGCAGGCTGAGCACATAAATAGCATCAAAGTACCTGCAAATAATCAAATACATACACTGAAACAAAGCTTGGGGCTGAACTTATTCCCTTGAAGCCAGAGATTTCAGGCTTCAAATAAAATTCTGGTTCTGAGGAGGTTTTAACAAGCCTTCCAAGGAGCCACAGAAGTCTCTACTTAAAACAGGACTGAAAAATTGACTGGCTCTTTCTCCATTGTAAATGTTTATCTCTCCAAGCTGAAATTAACATATGGCTTGGAATTTTCAATGGCACAGGGAGATCAAGATACTGCAAACCAGCCATGTCTGCCCTTCAACACTCCTAATGATCCTAATTTCTCTAACTAGTGGTTACTTCTGTTTTCAAGGTTATTTTTTTAATGATTTTCATCCTGGCCTCCTGTGGAAACTCTGTAGTGCCTTATTTTTTGGTTACCTTCTCCTTAAACCAACTGACTTCCTATGGCTCTTCATGCCTGGGTTCAATAATTAAGCAAGATGATTAAACAAATTACATGGCTTGTCCTGCTTTCTGGCTTTTAGGAGTATAAAAGATAAAAGGAGGAGACTCCAGATAACCAAGCTACTGCTTGTCTAGGGAAGCTTGAGGTGATACAAGGTAGATCTGGGGTTTTGTTGTTATTTATAATGTAGCTTTGCATAAGATGCCTCAGTTTGGATGCAGGGGTGGTTACTCTCTAAGCTTCCTCTAGGAAAAGTCCTTGAGAGAGAAGGGAATCAAAATTTTACAGGTGCACAACTGACCTGTGGAGAGGCCAAAACGCAGGGTTAGGCACTTTTAGGCTCTCAACTGAGAAGCATAATCACTTTCTACAGTTATTAGGAAAACACTGACATTTCTACCTGAAATTTAGCCCACAAAAAGCCTTCCATGTTTCCTCTGCAGGGATTCCTCTTTATTCTCCAATTTATTTAATTTTGGCACCTACCTGCATCCTACCTGAATCGTGTGGCAGAGCTGTGCTGAGCTGAGGACAGAATCTGAAGATGTCTCTTGTTACAATGAGTCCCCTTTGTTCCTCTGCTGATGCCAGCACAAAACTCTTTGGAATTGGCTTAGTGCTGACATCACCTTATTGTAGCTGAATTTAGTTGCTACCACCTTTTGCAGCTGCACTGTTGAGACCTTGGGTTAAAAGGCCTTAAATCCTTAAGAACTAAGCTCAATTTAAAGCTGTTACCGTGTGCTTTCAGTGATCAAAAGAAAACAATCTATTTTATTATCAATGCAATAAAGAACTGAGGCATTAGGGGGCAAAAAAGGAAAATATTTGGGGATTGGCATGAGTAGATTGGGAAAACACAGAAAATTTAATTATTTTCACTAAACTTTGATGTTAATAATAATTTTGCTGGAAGCACCAGCACTGAATCATCAGAAATAATGGAAGGGGTAAGAGTTCAGGAGGATGCACATGCAAAGCTGGTGTTTCGAGACAGAATATTCAGATTGATGTGGAGCAGCTGCCAGGAAGATGTTGTTGCAAAAAGAGGGTCATAGACCTGACCCTCGTGTTCCCATCTACCCTCTACAGGGTTTTCATTTTGCTCCTTCTGCTTGCTCTGCCCCACGGCCCCTCTGGTCTAACCTGGATTTGTGACCCCTCACGGCAGCCCAGACCCATTTGGATATGGTACAAGGAAATTAAGGACAAAGCTGCAGAAAAGCTCTCTTGGGACAGCATTCTAGACCTTACAGAGCTAAAAATGCGCTTCTGATACATCCCTTCTGTGATCTGACCAGTGAGGGAATGCAAGACAAATTATAATTTTGTAATTATACTTTAAGAGACGGTTTATATGCATAGTTAAGGTCTAATTTTAACAACTTGCAGAGTTTCTAAGGGAATTCTAATACAGTAAACCAAACTGGCAGGATCAAGAGATAGCACAATTAAGCCTGTACTAACCCCCATCACCTAAATTACTTAAAGAAAAAATGGGCTATGCATAAAAGTAGAAAATAATCTGCTTAAGCAGCCTGTGGCTTACAGTGAACAGGGCTGCTATTGCCAGAAATGCTTTGACTTTGCCACACCCCAGGGACTGTGTGTTCCACAAGAAAACCAAAATCCACCTTGTAGTGCAAAGGCAGCGGCTCTGAGCCCTAGGGAGGCACGCTGCAAAGCAGGAGGCCTCTGCAGAGGAAGAACTTCCCTGGTCCCAGACAGTTTATACTTTTGGGCTGTCCTCAAGTGATTTCTAACTGCTGTGGTGATGAACAGGCTGAAAAGCTGTTCTTCTCTGAGAGAAGAAACAGAAGAAAAGAGGGCAACTCAACAAGGATGTTCCAAGCCAGTGATCCAAAAATCCAAAAGAATGAACTGTAACTGTAACAAATTGAATGGACATAAAATGCAGGTTCCAGAGCTGAATTGGGTAGATTCACCTCTGTCTGCCTACTGCACAGTTAGACAGCCCCCCAGAGCATTGGGAAATGTAGTGACTGGGGTCAGGAAATAGCCTGTTCTCACATTTTTATGCCTCCCACTACAGCTGATCTGTGATTTAAGGAGAAAACATACACCCTCTATAGTGAAAAACATTGCAATAACACAGCCTACCAGGAGGATGCCCACTTAGAACAATGTGAACTTGTCTGTGGCTTCAGGAAGACAGAACTGGGAGTATTTTGGGGACATGGTGTGGGTTGGGAGGACGTGGGAGGAGGCTCACTGAACACATGCATGTTTTCTGTACAAAGCCTCCTGATGGAAGCTGCATGGAGCACAACTACAGAAATTTCAGCATCTAGTCTCTCTCTGCCCTGGCAAACATTGCTCCTAAAAATTTTACACCTAACCAAACGCCAGGGAACAGTCTAGATTCTTCACAACTTTCGGATGAATGGAGCCATGTCAAATGAGAAGCAAATGGCAGAAGAGTGCAGCGATGACAAAGGCTCCGATCCAACAGTCAGGGCACACCGCCGTGCTCATGCAGGGCCTCAAAGGCTTTAATAAGTCTCCACAGAAGGAGAGCAGCCCTTTTGTACCCCATCAACTGTGACACCACGATCTAATTCAGTACTCAGCTCCACACGCCCATCATGCTGGCAAAAATTCAGAGTTGGTGAGACAACATGCAAAGGAAAAAAAAAAAAATCTATGTTTTAAACCTCTCTAATTCAATGTTAGCTTTTTATGTGTCTAACATCAAAGCCTTTTTTCACTTCTATTTAATCAAAATTAATCACTAAGATTACTACAGTAATTTACGTTGGAGATTATTGAAATGAGTGTTTTATTAAAATCTGGTTTTATTAATAAAACACATTCTGGCTAAGGAATCATGTGAGCCTGCTATTAGAGACTATTAACTGGGAACTGGGAGTTAATCATAACAGTCACGCTGCCAGGTTCTTTGACAGAAACGCACACTGGGTTTGTTTCTGCTTTTACTTTTATAGGAGTACTCAAGTCAATTAGTTACCCTGGCGCAGGGTAAATTCTGCGCATCAGGGGAGAGGAAGCGCAGGCACGCAGAACCTTTGCAGAGAGGAAAGGTGAGCAGGGAGAGACTCACCAGCCTGATTAGTTGTGATGCTGACGGCAGCAAACTGTCTGGAGGGCGTGCTCAAGTCGGACACGCCGTTGACCGCGTCGATCTCGAAGGTGTAGTTGGTGTGTGCCAGGAGGTCCACCACGGTCACCGTGGTGTTGGTGAGCCCGCTCTGCCGCGGCAGGAACCGCACGTGGTCGCTGCAGGGCTCGCACACCCTGGCGCTGCCCCCGCATTTCTTGCAGACGATGTTGAAGGTGACGTCCTTCCTGCCCCCCGTGTCCAGAGGCCAGCTCCAGTCCAGGATAACAGAGGTCTCGTTGATGTTAGAGATCACGTTTCTTGGGGCAGACGGTGGTCCTGTGAAAAGGAACGGGAAATCAGGGAGTGAGATCTTTCTCACCAAGGATGCTCCAAAATGGGAGTAACGAGGGCGCAGAAATATAAAAGTTAAAAACATCAATAACCACACTCTTCTGGTTATTTCCCGTGGAGACTCCTGAAATATTTCGCTAGATTAAAGACCTAGGCTAACAAGAACCATGTTTTCTTATAAAGAGAGAGTCCCCTCAGAGTGCAGTTCAGGATTGAGGGCTGAGAGTACTGCTAGCAATACAAAAATCCCATTTCTCCTTCTCCAGTCTGGCAGGGTACGAGAGGGAGAAAATGAAAACGGAAGAGGCACAAACCCAACCCACCAATTTTCAGCAGCCTGTCCAACACTCAAGAAGACACGAGAGGGAGTGGATGGCTGACTGCAGTGGGACATGAGAGGAAGCAAGCAGGCGAGCTGTCGTGGAGGTAGAGATGGAGCAGCAAGAATGACAGCCCCGAGCAGAATGACGCTACTCACTGGTGCAAGCCATGGATGGAGGGTCTTTCTCAGAGCGAAAGTAATTCTTTTCACACCTGCAGTTCAGAGATGCATCTTCGTAGGTGGAGCTGTGAGGGGGGCATTTGGCACACTTCACATTGCCAGCAGAGGCTTTGTAGAACCCAGCTCGACAGGCTGCAAAGGAACAGGGATAGAGCTTTAAATTCCATGGACATCTTGATTCTAACATGTGACTACTGCCCTGGAACCTACCCATATGTGGATCACAGTTTGCAGACATTTATGGTCTAAAATTACAGATTTTTCTCATAATCAGAGCTGACAGAAATAAAGCATCTTGGTAGAACGGAGTTCATGCAGCAGCTTGGATCTGCATTTAGTTTTGCCTGGAAAACAAAACAGTGCATTGCACCACTAAGAAGAAACATTTTCTATGCTTCATTTTGAGAACTTCACTCCTTCTCCTTCTCTTCTGCTTAATTTACCAAAACACTTGCCCTATCCTGCATAAGAAACTAACTTTATCCTCTCTCTGCTGCTAACATTCTCTTACAAGGGCACACTGATTGTAAACCACGTCTCTTCAGTTCATCAGGTCAGGAGTAAGCAAGCCAAAACCAAGAAAATAACCTGAACAGAGAAAAAGCTCTTCCATTTTTGAATGATCATGCCAACGAGGTGCTTCTGATAATATCAGGAACATAAGAATGAGATTTTTGGGTTAGCAAAGTCTTTAGATGGGCAGCCTGGGGTGGGAAAAAGGTCTGAACAGCATCTTTGTGATGGAGGAGGGAGGGATTGTTATTGTCTATCACCAAAACCTAAATAAGCATCTGAGCAAGGCAGATTTGTTGGTTAGCTCCTGATGCCAAACACCGGAGTGAAGTGCTCCGGTGAACAGTGAGAGAACAGCTACTCTGCTCTTCTCTGAAACATCTTAATAAGGGACAGCCTCCTCTCACTGCACTGCACACAGCAGGAGGAGCATGAAGGGTTTCACAGGGAAGTGCCAATCTCAGCCACCCTTCAGCACTTCCCAGCCCTGGCAAATGGCAGCGCTTGGCTGCAGCTGCTCCCTCCAACTTCCAGGCTACAGAAAAGCAGCTGGGAAAGACAGCTCCTGCTCCAAGTTCTCTCCTGCGAGCCCTGAGGAAACAATCCAGAGTCTGAGCCTCTGAGTCATGGGCCCAGCAGACAATCTGTTACAGCAGAATTGCTAAAAATGACCTTGCGTGACCAGCATGGACCTGCCGGACCTGGCACAGCCTGTCCAGCTGACATTTCTGGTGTTCCACTCTCCTCAGAGGCTGCCAAGGGGGGTTGAGGATTCCCATTTTAATCGAGGAAATAAAGGAAACCTAAGTCCTTCTTACAGCCCTCCACTAGGAGGAAATGCAGCGGGAAAGAACTGGGTTTGGGGTTTTTTGTTTAGCTGTTATTTCTGCAGCCTTTTACGACTGAATGCCATTCCCTCCCATGTGCTGCCCCATGAGGTACCTCGAGCAAGCCCCTCTGGTGGCCCTCTGGCTGCCAGGGGAGCCTCCAGTGATTCTACTGCCTCTGTTCCCAGCCCTGAGACAAGAAGCCAGGCAGGAAAGAAAGGATGCCCATCCCGTTCTTACCAGCAGTAATAACTGAGCAAACGCAATGAGGAATAAATATCACAGTAAGGATAATAAATAATAAACATCACACTTCATCTGCCTAATTAATACAGAGAATTTCCATCAAAACTTCTCATGGAAACTTCTCATTGCTACCAGATATTAAACTCCAATGGTTTTGCTTAAACAGCTTGAAGGGACACTTTTACATTTACGGGCAGTCACACACGAGACAATGATGTATTTATGATTCTATACTGCAGAATTTTTTAATAAATATATATGCTAGTTTAATGTAATGACCAAAAAGAAAGGCCCTGCCACCAGCAGTTTAATAAAGCTATGAATTTAACATAAGTAAGCAAGCTTGCATGAGAAGTAGACAGATTCAGAGGGGTGAAGAAGAGAAACTGTTCCATTAGTCAATGTCTCTTTCGTCCCTGAGGGGAAAACTCATGGACCTCATTTAACAAAAGGTGGTGATGGTCAGAGTGAGGGGGTGAGCCAGTCAGATTCCTGCTGTCCCAATATGCCCTAGAAAGGGCATCCCAATCTCACGTCCTCCCCTCAGGCTGTCTTGCGCTTTCTGTCTTTGTCAGACCAATTTAAGATTACTCTCAACGGCAGCCCAAAGGAAAAAAAAAAACCAAAAACATTTACACTTGAAACTGAAGCTCAGAACTGGAGGTCCCAATGAAAAATAGTTTTAATGTACTTACTATAATTATTCCCTTCCTAACAATTTTTTTCAAATTCTGATATATAAGAGAGAAAAAATAAAGTTGTTACTTCAAAATGCATTAATTTCTCTGTCAGACAAATTGGATTACATGTACTGATAGAAGAAGGTTTGTCCTTTTGAAGCAAGTACCATGGCTTTGGTTTCAGTTAGGTTGAAAAAAATTATAGGAATTAGCATAGGAAGCCTTCACAGAATCTCTAATTTTGGCATGGAAACCAGCTGTGAGCAGCAGTTGCTTTTTCTCAACAATTTCTTGCAAAAACTAAGAATTTTTTTCTTTCCCTCACAATGGGGAACAATGCAGGAGGAAGCAGAAGCAATGGGCCAGGAAGAAAAAAACTGTTAGCACACTAAATGTGAGTAAAGGAAACTTTGGGAGTTTCTACATACGTGATATAAACTGTACAGCAAGGCTGGCTGGTTTTGCTTTTTTAGGAAGATCTCCTCAAGCCTGTTGGCTCTGGTGACCTCTGTGGTAACTCCTCACTGCAGCATTTTAAAACTGTATTTAGTCTGATTTCAGTCTCTTTTATTTGAGTGTGATGCCAGGATGACTTTATTGAGTCACCTGTTAGTAAGAATTTCAGGACTCTGGTTGTCCTTGTTACTGGAAGAAAATGAACTTCCTTAAGCTGTAACTGATGAGTCTGTCTCAGAGGCAAAGAGCAGGGAAAGTTAATTCAGTGAGAGGAAAACAAATGCATGTAACAGTCTGTGGTAGCTGCTGATTAAAGGAATGTGACAGTCTTTTCTACAGCAAAGTGAATTTTGCCTCAGCTTGACTAATCTGCCTGGGATGAAAACACAGTCCTGATTAAGGGTTAAATTATTAATTTAAATTGGAATTAATTTTAAATTAAAACATAAACCTGTCAGTAAATAAGAACCCTTTAGCATTCAGGTTCTGCAGCCCCCTGCGCACGGAGCAATCTCACCAATTCCCAGCTGTAAACACCAAGGAACAACCGGAGCCTGCGCTGGTGACGTCCCAGCCCCAACACGCCGGGCTTGACAGGGTCCATCTCCTGCACAAGGTCAGAGAAACTTCATCTGCAGGCTGCCCGGCACTCCCAGCCCTGCAGGAGCTCTGCTTTTTGTGATTTTTAGGCGGGGTTGGAGCATCACAACATGCTGGAAGCGGATTACGCATCCATGGCGTTGGCTGACCAGCAGCCAGCCACTGATGGTTCCCTCTCTTTGTTCCTCTGCTCCTCATTGAAACAGCCCGGGGGTGAAACGTCACTGGGGCATTAAGCCACAGCATTTACAAAGAAGGGAATTCAATCACAAACCTGTACAGCTCACAAACAACACGTCCTCAGAGCGTGCATTAACGAGACAAATGAGAGCAACTCGGGACAAACCTCCTGTGCCCTGCAGAGAGGACAGGGAAGCGCTCCCCATGGAAGGAAGTATTCCCCATGGAAGAGGCCACGCTTAGAGGGGCTTGGCAAGCTATTCCCACTGCCACCTGAGCAGCAGCAGAGGTCCTGAAGCTGGACCTGGGGCCACAGGAGGACCTCTGGCTGGGCAGTTGTGTTAGGAAGGGAATCACAGAATCAATTAGGTTGGAAAAGACCTCTGAGACCATCGAGTCCAACATACCACCTACCACCACCATGTGGTCAATGAGACCACGGCACTGTGCCATGCCCAGTCTTTCCTTAAAATGCCACTGACTGGCTCACCTCAATGCCCACACACAGCCTTGCATCTTTGAACTGCTCTCCAGTTCCTTTAAAAGTGTTTACACAGCTCTTCCCCTCCTTTTTTTCACTATGGCACCCCATTCACCAGCAAGATTTATAATGTAGGTTTCCTTCAAAATGCCTCAGAGTAATGAAACCACCTTCAGCAGCTCTCATTTGTTAGTATTTGAAAAGCCATAAATTCTGTAGTATTCTATGTCTGTATCATCCCCTCTCTCTCTCCTGAGCCACTCTGTAACTTCTTGGATACCAACTCAGCCCAAAAATGCTTCTAAAAATTAGACGGCATTTTTCATTCGTATTTCCATTGAACTTCAGGCACACTTTCTGTCATCAGACCTGAATAAAAAGACACCAGTTAAGTGAGCAGCTCTCAAAACTAAAGGCTATTGCTGTACATGCAGAGCAGGCTTTCTCTGTGATGGGCTGTGGTGCTGGCACCTGAGGGAAGAGGGAAATAAGATGAGAAAGGCTCTAATGAGGGATAAAAGCTCTCCTTGTGATTGGACCCCATTACCACCACTGTAAGAATATCCCCAGAAAGAGGAAAGGATATTGACTTTCTCCCCTTGCCTGTAGGATTCCATTCTGTCTGTCGAAGAAGTAAAAACTAACAAATGTTCTTAGTATTCGTGTTCTTACATCATCCGTAAGATACGTGTGGGGCAAGGATTCAGTGCAATGTGACACTGAAATGTCTCTAGAAAAACACTCTTCAGAATGAGGATTTCTCATTTTTTACACCTGGAAGCTGCTGCTAGCACAAAAAAAAACCCCAAAAAAATGCTAGTATTTCATCTTCCTCATGAGTAAATTTCTGCTTTTTTCCTCCCCGCTTCATATTTTATAGTGATCTTGACCTTAACATATTTTAATCAGATGCTTCTTAAATTGGCTTTACTCCCAGGTCAAGCCATTCAGCAGAAACAATTCCTGCTCTTTGTTTAATAACTGTTACTGGCAGACATATTAATTATATGTACATAAGAGATAGCGCTGTCCTGAGGGAAACAACGCCGCACCTTTCAACCACAGCCTGTAATAGCTGCAAGCTGGGCCTTGCAGGGCTTCTGTATCTCTTTTTGGGCAGTGCATTCCAGCCAGGATTGCTGCCAGCAACCTTGTTTAAAGTGCAGTGTCAAAGACAGCAACAGCTTTACAGCAAGGAGGTTCTCGCTTGTGGGCGAGCCAGCACCTGGTTCAAAAATGTGTGAGGCGCTGAGGCTTCTCTGCAACCAGTCTTGGGGGAAAGAAATCTTAGTGGATCTCTTAAACAGGTGTTTAAATCAGGAGTTTAATAAGCCCATGTTCATAAGCACTAGCTTTTGCTTTCCCTAAACAAGAGGTTTTCCTCACTCAAAGCCTGGACACACTGAGATGTATTAAACTATCATTTCGTCAAACAAAGCAATTCCATGTTTTGTTCTCTAAAGAAAACCTTAATTTGCATAGAGATGAGAAATAACTTGCTAATTCAAGAAGCACTGTAATTTCAAATCTAAATTTAAGAAATACCAGAGAAAAACCCACTCGAGGGTTCAAAAAATTTGATTCAAAAGAATCAACTCGAACAGTAAAAAAAGAGAAGGTTGTACAAATACACACATAAAGAATTTTAAATGATCAGTTGGCAGGGATAAAAGGCAAAGAAATGCTTTTTCCCTGAGCTGAACTTACACTATGAACTCCTCAAAGGCAAACCCCACATAGTATTGTGATGGCTTCAAACAGTTAATTTTAAATAAAAATTATTTCAGGTCGAGAGTGCCACAAAGGGAAAACTGTGGCAATGCTCGGGTTTAGTCTTTGCTCAACCTCCCCCCTCTATGTAGAACTCTAAAAAAAAATCAAAAGAACAACCAATGCCCCCAAGAGTAAAGCAGACAGACCTGGCAGCCCCTGTGCCACAGGCCACCAGCTGGTGATAAAGCCTTTCCCCTCCAGCCCAGTGGAAAAATCAGGATAGTGCCTGGTAATCCCAGCAGGCTAGAATTAGCTAATGGGTAAAAAAACAACTTTCCTAGCTTGGGGATGTTTATGCAATTTCCCTGTGCCCAAAGCAGGCCAGATGAACAAGTTCAGAACAGGAAAGGTGCTATAAATAAACAAGAAATTAATTTCCATGCAGATCCTTATCTAGAACCCATCTCACATCTAATGTTAACACCACATGGAAGTGCAAGAGGAACGCCAAGAGGAAATCACCATTTGCCATCCTTAATTATTTCAGCCTCATGCCTGCAACTCAAATACTATTTCAAAAACCTGGAAATATAGGGTTAGAGATATCTGTTAATTTATTTTTTAACAAAGATAATTATGTTAATCATCATTGTACTGCCCTTCATGTAGACTATCCAATATTTGGGAGGTTTTTTGCAAATTATTAGTTTCAAAGCATTCTGCTCCAGTCTAGGGAGTCAATTTGAAGTGCAAAAATTCATCTTTCCTTCAATTTACCTTCAAATTTGTTACTTTTTTCACCAAATCAATGTACCCTTGGTTTTTATTACATGACAGGAAGACCAGCTGCTCTTGATATGTCCTCTCAAAGCCATTCCTCATCTTAGAAAGATCTATCACAAGCTTATCTTCTCTGTGATGAACAAACACAAACTTTTCAATCAGCTTTTACAGGAATATCTTCTGATCCTTTGATCATATCCATCTCTGTTTCTATACTGTCATTTATCCAGTGGAAAATGCTCTTATTCTTTCCATAACATGTCTGATGAAAGCAATTGATTTATATATTGGGCTACATTTTATTTCTTTCTCTCTAACACATTTGGGCCTTCGGTTTGTTTTCGATTTTGGGGGTTTTTTGTATTTTGAGCAATCCATGGAACACCTATCCCAGTGTGTCAATGCACATATCCCAAGTAAAAACAGTTAATTCAGACATATAAAATGCATAAATTTTCTCTCAGGGATGGAGGGAAGACGATCATGCTTCCCTTTCATAATCACTAAGGCTGAATATTCTTTTGCAATTTTCCAGCTCTCTTAGCGCAGACAGGAGTCTGTTGCAGTCCCTGTGAGAAAATTAATGCACAATAGGCTCCAAACCCAGTGTCACCCTCTAATCAAAATGCTGCCTGGTGGCTTGTGTGATGTTTCAGAGAGCTCAGCCCAGCTCCCTCATGACACAGGTCCACTACTGCAATTTGCATGAATTAGTACTTTTGTAAGGAGCCTCAGCAGAGCTGTCAAATTAATTGGAAAAGAAATTTAACAAACGCCTTTTCCCTCAGAGATTTGCTCTCAGGTCAGGGTTGAGGCACATTGCTCGAGCAGTGTGGGGGAAGCTTGTGTTCCTTACACCCTTGCTGAACTTATTTTATTGGTAAAAAAGAGAGGACTTTGGTTTCTTGCACTGTTAACTCGGTACCTATCACAAGCAGCCCACTGACATAAAAAAGACAATCTATTTCTAATGCTGCATTTGGCTGGGGTAGGATTCATTTTCTTCACAGTAGCTGCTGTGGGGCTGTGTTTTGGATGTGTGCTGAGAACAGTGTTCCTAATTCAACAAAGTTTCTATTTTTCCCTGCCGAGCAGCGCTCGCACAGCGTCAAGGTCTTTTCTGAGTGGGCTGGGGGTGCACAAGGACTTGGGAGGGGACACACCTGGGACAGCTGACCCAGTTTGGCCAAAGGGATTTTCCATCCCACCTTTCCTGGGGATGGCCGAACACCTGCACGCTGATGAGGAGCAGGGAATCAATTCCTTGTTCGGGTGTCCTTGTATGTAGCATTTGTTTTGCTAATTAAACTGCCTTTCTCTCAACTCACAAGTTTTCTCACTTTGCTCCTTTGATTCCCTCCCACATCCCATAAGGGGAGAGGGAGTGAGTGGCTTAGCTGTCAGCTGGGGTTAAATATGACAATTTCACAGCACTAAATATACCAGATGTTGATAAAATAAAAATAAAATGGCTCAGTTAATGGCCAGTGACTAGAATGTCTATACACCCATTTTCCACAAACTCTCACTTTCTCATACCTCAAAGTTAGTTCTTTTTTCCAATTTTAACATATTTTGAATTCAAACACTGGAGGGAAGACATGGCCAGAGGCACATAAAATTTAGGGAGCAAACACTGGAGATACTTTACAGTCCTCCCTTCCCAAACACAACTAACCAACCAAAATAACCCCAAATCAAAACCAAAGTTCACATTTTTAAGCACTGATGTGAACAGGAGCTGAAAAGCTAAAATTGAAGCTAGAATTGTGCCTATGCCTTATTCAGTGCTACTTTTACTGCTGACCACTGACTTATTTCTTCTTGAATTCACTGAGAGCTGGTGCTGGGAAAGGGAAGCTCTTAAGAAGAGAAATGGTGCTGCAGTGGCAGGCACTTAAACCTATAGGAAAAAAAAACCCTAAGGTTTAAGCCACTGTCATTAAATCTGGGATATAATTTAGGGTATCAAAAAATGGCTGTAATTTGTAGCAGTGTACAGGAAACAGCCACTGCTTTGCTAGTGATGCTGTTAATGTCACTTAACAGCTGCATCTATCAAAGCATTTTAGCCACACTTTTAAAGCAAAATCCCATTTCTCCCCCTCTTCTCATATGATTCACAACATAAAGTGTGTGAATCCAGACCACATAAATATATATATATATGTATTCCAGGTATACTGGAAGATGTTCTCACTGGTACAGGAAGTCTACAGCACCTGATAGAGATTTTCTGAAGTAAAACTTAAATGTTAAAATTGTCATGGTATTGGCACAGAGTCCTTAATTCCAGCTGCTGAATGCCACTGGTTTGCTGCTATTTGGCCGCACTCCTTGCTAATGTAGACTTAAGCCATGAGCACCAGCCTTCAAATCTCTCTGTGCTGTCAGAATCATTAAATTTGTTAGGAACAACGGTGGAAAAAGACCTGGTGGTGGCAAAAGGAGGGTGATTTTGTCTAAAGCCATTAAACATATAAACAGATATTGGCATGGGCAGAGAGGTATCAGTGATTGTTAAAGAAAGGCTCTAAACAGAAGACCCAAAACATTACGATTTCATCATTGTCAGAACATCCTCTTCATGTGCCTTTTTCACCAACTGTATTTCCATCCTTCCAGCAGAAAGCCTGAAAATTAAACAGTTCCAGCCCCTGGGGACATCTGTGAGCTGACAATCTTCTCACAGCTGAAAAGAAAGGCTTTTGCAAAACACTCTGAACATTCAAGTGCATTTCTACATTGTGTGCTTTAGCTTTTGCTCTTCTTCCTTGCTATTTTTCCTTTTTAAAAGACATTTCTTAATTACCTAACATGTATTTGGTATGCAAGTATTAAAAACGTCTGGGTTTGCAGGGTAAGCAATTATCCACTGAACAAAAATCCAATTAAATGTAATTTTTTTTAAAAAAATCCCACAATTCAGCATTTTTGTTCACTTGCCTGCTACCTGTGTGAATCCAAGGGGGGCAGAATCTCAGCCGGTTAGAAAACAAAGAATCTGATGTATTGCATTTTACAGGGTATTTGCTACAGAATGAAATCCTTCCTTACAATCAGTAACAGAAACAAGAACTCAATATTCTCCAACAGCATTCACTTCTCAATGCAGAAAATTCAGCAGAAGAGACAGGACACTAAGTTTGCATTGTTCTGCTCTGTGCTTTCTCTAACAAATAATATCGTGTGCTGATATCCAATGTCACATGTTCAATTAACAGTTTGCAATTCCACTGGACTTATAGGGGAAAAGAATCAAAAAGCAAACATTACAATACCTTTCATGACTCTGCATTGTGTTATATGAAAGGTTTTACTACATAGACATCATGGAATTTTCTGAGTGAAGGAACAGTACTGCAAACACTATGGATTTAACTACATCGTTTTAATATTCATTTTTTTCCCACTTCTTACTTTAACAGTCAAAAGCAGAAACCAAGGAGGCTGAAAGGATATCCAGAACCCTCAAGAGATGGAAGTATTTAGGGAATCCACCATGAGATTTGAAATTCTATATCTATCAGGACCAACTGATGCAGAATAGGGTGGGGTTTTTTCCCTACTACCAATATTCCCAACTACTCCCACTAGAATCCTCTGGAGTTTACTAAGAGGTTTGAGCCGTGCACTCTGTACTTGGGCTGAAATAACTTTTGTGCTTTGTCCTGGAAATGGGGAAGTCAAATTCCATCTGGTTACTTTGCTTAGCAAAACTGATCACAGGTCTGTTTCTAAAAGACCTATTTTACTTTTTCTGAACAAATCTCAAGACAATAAGAAAAGGCTTTCTTTTTTGGTAGACTAAGTTTCAAGAACAAGAAAGAATCCAGAAAAAAAAGTGGATTTTTAACGTACACGTTAAGCTGGTACAAATGGTACAGAATAGCACATTAAACCAAACAATTTTAAGCAAACGAGTCAAGAAAATCTGTTCTTGAAGACAAAAGTTATAATAGAAATAATTTCCTGCTTATTGATATAACTTTGACTGAGACAACTGGTTTCCAGCACACACATCATCGAGACTTTTTTCCACTAAATACTACATTTTAAAAGCCAATACAGAGAGGAGAACAAGAAAAAGGTTTGTCCTTGACTGAGTGGTTTACACATCTCACATTCACTACGAACCAGGTGCATTTCTGACAGAAATTTCTGCATTTGCAGATTGGTGAGATCCCATATAAGCTTTCCAGCCACAGCTGGAGCTTCCAGCCTTGTGCTGGGATGAAATGCATTCAACAGGTGGACAAGGATTCATCTGGGGATAACCTTGGACTAGAAGACAACCCTAGAAGAAGTTCCTTGAACTGTGTCTCTCTGCAAAGCCATGGTTCAGCAGGTCGTGAGCCCTCATCTCCCCACCAAACGCACAGAATAAGGGGGTGTGTGTCAGCTGTGAGCATCCCATGCACTGTTTTTCTTCTGTAAAAGGCTCTGTGCTTCAGACAGGAATCCAGTTAAAGTGCAATAGTAATAATGTCCATGTAAGTCACTAAAGCTTTTATTTTTTTTCCTTCCTGCTCTCCTTGCTGCCTGTCCTGCATGTCAGATTAGAAATACCCAACAAGGGAGTACGATAGGCTGTAGTATAACTGTATTTTGAAGGTATTGTCAAAATGCACTAGCAAAATGTCCTATTATAGCCCAAGTAATCTGAAATGATCTCCCACTAACACAAATGCCATCAGTGCTGTGGTCTGCAGCCCTGACATCACGAAGCGAGGCTGTGACAGCTTCCCACAGTTACAAGCCTGGCACTGCAGGTCCAGCACCACGCCACAACAGCTGATTAAACCCTCACATCCATCCCCACCTGTGCCAAGGAAATCGCACGCGCGGCCCTTGGCTTTACCTTGCTCCCTCCTTGTAAATTAACTGGGCAGCGAACCTCCTTCAGAACTGCTAAATAAATACTAAATACCCCTGTCTGGGCAAGGCATGGCCAGCAGTGCAAGGGCAGCTCTGGGGACAGGGAGCCTCCTCCAGTACCATCACCATTTTCTCTGCTGCTCTGTGCCACTTGGAATTCTGAGCTGTTGTGTTCAGGTCCAGCTGTGAACTGGACACTGTTTTGCACTTTCTAACTGTTCCCTAACAAGGAAAATCTTCCTTCTGCATTAGGATTCTCTCTTAAAGAACATTTTGCTCTGTTTCCACTTCTTCTCTTGGCTGCAGTGAAGACTGAGTTAAATGTGTGTGCAGCAAGCATTTGAAAGAGGCAAGCAGCAAGCAGGCTTGTTATTCTTGATGAATAATGTAACTTAAGAGCTGTAATGCTTACAATTGATTTAACAGCTGCCAACAGCCCCAGTTTAGAAAAGAGTGAGGCAATGCTTGTAAATTTGGTTTGAATCAGATTAGTCCTCCCTGCTACCCTGCAATATTACAGGGAAAAATTACTGCCCTGCCTGCTCGGTGGCACCCTCCTTGTGCTTTCTCTGGCAATGGTAACTCCCTCAGAAGTTATTCAAAAAGTGATTCACCACTGTGATCAGTTCAGTGTGAGAATCACACTCAGCTTCACAGGTGTCCATTTCCAAAGTTCAGAAGTAGATTCTAAACTCAGTGGATGATTTTGGGCATGAAGGAAGAGTAATTCCCAGAGGGACAGAGGGAC
This sequence comes from Tichodroma muraria, assembly GCA_013390105.1. Lineage (NCBI taxonomy): Eukaryota > Metazoa > Chordata > Aves > Passeriformes > Sittidae > Tichodroma > Tichodroma muraria. Next base: position 8,108 of record WAAG01086743.1, on the reverse strand, counting down.
ACGTGGAGACTTCCTGTACACCCCACAATTCTCTCACTCTGAATCTCTGAATCTGCAGGAGGCAAAATAATTACATAATTTCACCTTTCACATTAAGCTGCTTAGCAGCCAGGGGCAGAAATTCCAGACTTGTGGCTTTTAGGACGATTTATACCTACCAGTCTGCATACCTGCAGTACTGCCAGCTCTGAAAAGCAAGTTGATTTTACAGACATGACTTCTTTAAGAACTGAAACTTCTGTCACCATTTTTTTGACCCTCTTGAAAATATCAGGGTTTTATATCACTTTATAAAATCCTACATTGGCATTTGATACTGAAAATTTCTTCTGCCCCCTGCACTCTCCAAGGTCTCCAGTAAGATAGGTATATTTTTAACTCATTGTTATTACAGTAATTTCTGCATCTTTTACATCTATGGCACAACAAAATCAGAATAGGAGATCAAGCTCATCTAGTAATAAAGGACAGTGTACTATTTAAAAAAAAAAACAGACTTCTTTCTATTAAAAAAACCTCCTTTCTTCTAAAACTCCTGGTTTACAAAGCCATCACCTCACAAGGTTAAGGCAACACAATCCCAAGCCTCTTCAACTGCATCACAAAACCTCCAAAGCAGCAGAATAAGGATAATAATTCTCTCAGAAATTAGGAATGCTTATCCATGGTGGATTCCTTGTGTATAGCTAATAATCAACCATTTCAAGGAAGCTGTAATGGCAGCAATCACCAGATAAACCCAATCCATTTTCCCTTGCATTTGAAACATGTGGGAAAGGATACAGTGGAGCTCCCTCTCCATTTTTTTTCCTACCCTTTGACTTCTTCAGGGATCTTTTACAGAGAACTTTCTCCAAAAAAAGGTCTAAAAAAGAAACTCATGGCCCTTTCAAGGGCTACTTTTGATTAGGTAATTTCTGCCCCAGAAAAGCTTTGTACAGCCAAAACAATTTGAAAACTAAGCCTGTAAACAAATACCAAGTTGAATTACCTACAGGACCATCAGCAGAGGGAAGGAAATATTTAAGGGTATAAAGAAAACAGTAGAAAATAATCATGAAACAACAATAGGAGGAGAGTCTGAAACTTTTTAATTAGCATTTTGTCATCTAATTTATTTTATTTTCAAACACGTCTACTACCTCCAACATTCATTTGCACTAAGATACCAAAGTCCAAGTAAAAAGTAGATGCTGTGTGCAATATCTAAGTAATATCCCTCCCAAAACACAGGAAAAAATTACTATGTTATTTTCACAGCCAAATATTCGGTGAACTCCAGCTTACTAAAATAGCTCAGTTTCCTGAGTGCTCCTGAAACAGTTCCAACTTAGGCAGGAGCAGAGTTGGCCTGGATGAGCAGTTCAGAACCCATGTGATTATTCAGTCTTCATTTTCGCTAAATTTAATATTGGCTCTTTGGGGTGGACTCCCAGAGGTGAGGCAGAAAAGGGCCACTTAAACCCTGCCAAGTTCAGTGGGGAAAAACTTGGACTGACAGCCTGGTTATCTAATTGTTAGCAGCAGGCAGCAGCAGTTTTAAGCAGCAAATTAATATGTTTGGGGGTTATGCAAAACAGGAATAATTTACAAC